>CM027095.1:396890-639390 GCA_015343265.1 Pao palembangensis | reverse complement strand
ACGACCCCGTTCCTGGCTCTGAACAGGCCCCCACCCGGCTGGTCCTCGCAGGTGTAGCTCACTCCTGCTCCAGGAGGCTCAGGCCGACGTGTGGAGATGGGAAACAGGGACCGCCGGAGCCAAGAGGACCTAAAAAAAGAGCTGCTTTGCATCCGCAGGCCCAGGAGCGGAACACGGACGCTCCCCCCTGAAGGGGCCCTTGGAAGCGCAGATGGCGGTTAGTCATTGCGTCTGGCGGCGGCTCTGAAATCTGCCGCCACCCAGGTTTGATACGGAGCAGTGACGAGGAGGCAGCAGCAGCCGGGCGGCTCACCCACACCCAGGGTAGCGCTGTGGAGCAGGGGCGGATTTGGCCCATCATCGGCAGGATGCTGCATCCCCTGGCGTTACCCATGATGCACTGGTCCCCACCAGGAACCGGAACCAGGACGGTTCTGGTTCCTAGTTCAATGAGGGAAGCACAGGTCTACTGTTTGGTTGGTCAGTAAAGGAGCGACGGGACCGTCAGCTGGACCTGCACTGCTGCCAGTGTCGCCGTGACAACATAGATGTTGGAAGTCCTTCCCGTCGGGCCTGCTTTGCTGCAGGGAAGGACAACCGTGGGACATGTCCTCCTCTTCCTCCTCCTCTTCCTCCTCCTCCTCCTCTTCCTCTTCCTCCTCCTCCTCCTCTTCCTCCTCCTCCTCTCCTCCTCCTCCTCCTCTTCCTCCTCCTCTTCCTCCTTTTCCCCCTCCTCCTCCCCATCCTCCTCCTCTTCCTCTTCTTCTTCCTCCCCTCACTTTCTCCTCTTCCTCCTCCTCCTCCTCCCTCCTCCCCTCCTTTCTCCCTCTTCTCCTCCCCTCCTTCTCCCTCTTCCTCTCCTCCTCCTCCTTTCTCCTCTTCCTCCTCCTCTTCCTCCTCCTCCTCCTCCTTCCTCTCCTCCTCCTCCTCTTCTTCCTCCTCCTCCTCTTCCTCCTCCCTTCTCTCCTCCTCCTCCCTCCTCCTCCTCTTCCTCTTCCTCCTCCTCCCCCTCCTTTTCCTTCTCTTCCTCCTCCTCCCCCTCCTCCCTCTCCTTTTCCTCCTCCTTTTCCTCCTCCTCCTCTTCCTCCTCCTCTTCCTCCTCCTTTCTCCTCCTCCTCTCTTCCTCCTCCCCTCTTCCTTCTCCTCCTTTCTCCTCCTCCTCCTCCTTTTCCTCTTCCTCCTCTTCCTCCTCCTCTTCCTCCTCCTCTTCTACTTCTTAATTCCCCTTTTCCTCTACTTGAAAATCTGCAAGCCTAGCAGGCATAAGGGCACTCTGCCCCCCTGGTGTAACTTCCGCTAATACACAGCCGACCTTGGCAGCTGGTTCCTGACCTGAGGCCATCTTTACTCCAGCAGGGGGCAGCGCAGAACTTCGAGGGTTCCTGATGGGTCTTATCGAGAACCCTTTAACTGGGACCTGGTCTGTGGACTAGCTGCTCCTCCTCAGCATGGCGTGACTTCCAGCCCACTAAAGTTAGTGTTGTGGGTGGGCTGGGAACCCTGGCGTCCCTGAGGTGGCTCACGCTTCCGTTCTCTTGCATCCTTGACACAAGCTTTCCAAGCTGCAGCGTTGGACCAGACCTCTTGGCTGGCGTCAAGACCATCCCATGCAGAAGAGCCAGCAGCCCTGATTGGCACGCCTGGCTGTGAGGCTCCCAGGTCAGAACCAGTTAGAGAGCTACTTGGCCTCAATGATGTGATGTCGAGACCGGCCACAGTCCTGGTCTGGGCTCAGGTCCACTTTGAGCCTCAGAACTTTGATCTTCCTGCCAAGACACAGTCTGAATCTGCCCTGACAACCTCGGCTGTGGGGTCAGCGGGGAGCTGGCGCCGCCGCCCTGATCAGATGGGGCTCAGGTCAGAGGTCAGAGGTCAGAGGTCAGGCCTTAAAGCTTCCCCAGTCTCCTGTGTCTTGAACAAGGGCAAATGGCGTTGGTTCTTAGGATGTTTTTGTGAGGTCCTGCTTTATCCGTGTTGCATAAGAGCTGTGACTTTATCTCCGGGAACTTTGTGACTGGGAGGCTGCTTGCAGCTCTGTAGACTTTAACCGACAGGCGACATAGAACTTTCAACATCGTCTTATGTAGCAGCTCCGACGGAAGCTGGTCATTGTGAAAGAGAACGAGCGGAAGCTGCCGGAGAACCGCAGCATGCTTCTCACCGCCAAAACGCTTTCAAATAAGAAGCTGGGTGGCTTTAGTCTGGTGGGGCACTCTGCCGGGTTTAACGGTCTGGACGGAGCAAGTCAGACTCTTCTGGATCTGTCGGCACAGGAAGATGGTGCTGATTACTGTTGATTAGGGCTGAAAAGAGCAAGAATAGTCAATCAGAGTGGCGTCCCTCTGCTGGTGACGTCACACGCGGATTATTCACGTTACTGTCCCATCTTTGGCTGCTTTAAAGTCTTTTTTTTTTTTTTAAGTGAGGGCAGTTTTTATTCATTTCATCGGCTTGTTTCGTAAATGAACTTTTTCGGCGCTTTTATTTTGACCATTTCGGTATGCGGCTGGCAGACCGCGTCATTTGACGCGGGGGCAACCTTTCTATTGACGTGCAGTGCAGCTGTCAAACGCACGCTGACTGCGCTCTGTTGGGCTTAAAGAAATCTGCTCCGGGGCCGGCGCAGCTGCTCTTTAAGCCCGCGGACAGGCTGCGGCTCCGGGATCCGCCGCTCCGACGCTCTGCGGGCAGCTTGCGAGCGCGTGCACGTCCCCTTCAAACGCGGCATTGTGCGGGGGCGCGTGAGATCCCGCCGCCGAATCGGTGCGTCGCCTCTCTAGAGTTTCCGCGTTGATCGTTGTGCCAACCTGTTGTTCGCATTTCAGGCCGAGCGCACGCTGGAGCCATGGGGTGAGGAGTCTGGGCTGCCGCGCCATCCCCAAAGACCCCAGCGACCTCAGCCGCTGACGCCTGAAGTTCAGCGCCGCCGCAACCGGCCCACATCTGGTGAACCAGGGCAGCTGGTGTATCAACGGCCACGAGGAGCTGATGACCCTGCGGGGGTCACCGGGCGTGGCGCGGGAACATCGATGCAATGCCGGGACTACGCCAGCGGCTTCAAGAAGGTCGAGGACCTGGCCCTGGTGAGCGGGGTCGGGGCCGCCAAGCTGGAGGTGATCAAACTGGAAATCTGCGTGTCCAGCAGGACCAGCTCGTCCCAGCACTCCCCGTCGTCGCTGCGCAAAGACCCGGACGTGCACCCGTGCGCGGGCATGAAGCGTCAACTGCAGCCCGCGGCGCCTTCGCCAGGCATCGAGGAAGATAAGCCAACAACGTACGTGGCGTTCATGGCGAACGCAGCCCGTTCGAACGCCGAGGACCTGGTCAAAGGTGACCCACATCAACAGCTCCTGCCGACCAAGATCGCTACGCGGGTAATGCGTGCAAGCGTCGGCGCCCTCTGCCTGGCGGAGGCAGGCTGCTTACAAGTCCCACAGCCCTGGGTTCCAGCCTCCAAGAGCGGCTGACCTGGATACCTGCGCCCGGGGGGCCGACCCAGATCCCTCTCTCCTGGCGGCTGGCGTGGAGCAGCGGCCGACCTGGCGGGCCAACCTTGCGCGCAAGCCGTGAAAGTGTAGCCACAGAACCTGGAGCCTGCTGGGGAACTGCTCCTGTGACAAACCAACAACCCGGGGGTGAAGGAGGTGGTGTGCATGACCCTGCTGGAGAACGCGTGAGTAGAACCCGCTGACCCACCATGCCTTGCGCTGATCTTGGATAGCTCTGAATTAAGCATACAAACGGTGGCAACTTATTGAGGTATTCCGGGACGCACCAGTTTATGGAAGAATGTTTCAGTCCGGAGAGCTTGTTGGCAACCTGGACCTTAAACTGTACACGATCACTGAATGATCACTTAACCCCGAAAACGGTTTATTAGACAAAATTAGTCACCATCGGCAGTTCATATTTGTCTGGTTTGGTGCCATCCGTGGTGAAATAACAGTGCAGGTGTTTAATCAACCAGGACAGAATTTGTGCAGAAATTAGAAGATTTCATCCTGTAAAACTGTTAGCGATGAGCGGAACTAGCGTTAGCTTCAGTCGGGAATTAATCGCGGCGTGATCGTAAAATTATTTACTTTTAAATACTCTGTAAAACTGAGTGAAATATTTGCCTCCAAAGCTGAATCGCACATTTAAGCGTAATTAGTTGGATTTGAATGATGTTAACGGTAAAAAAGCGCCACCAGCGTCGGCGCGCTCATCAGTGCTACAACAAACAGCTGCTCGGGAGGGTTTTATTGTTTACCGCTGTGAGCTTCCACAGGATAGCTCAGGTAGCATTTCGTGATAGCCTGAAAGCGACGGTGATGGCGGCGTCCGCGTGACCCGATCTCTGCTGCGCCTGCGCTGGACGGCGAACTCTTTAAAACGCAGTGATGCTAAACCAGGACCTGGAGATCAAGGTCTCCAGGTCCTGGTTGGTGTCCGTCTTGTTGACAGTCTCCACCACACCCAGAGCAAACATCAGGTGCAGACCGGCCCCTCAGATCCCCGGCGTTTCTGGCCCGTAGGCGTTAGCGTTAGCGATCTGCTGCTGGATGACTGTGTTTGTACGGATTGGCCGTGGCGATCACAAGACCCGACCTCGGTGTACGCTTCTGGATTCCTCCAGGCTCCCAGGCGGAAACTGCCACAGTTCAATGACCTTCAGCGAGGGCGACGCAACCTGGCGCCTCAGGCCTGCTGACGTGGCGACCAGGCGCCGTTAGCGCCAGGCGCTGGCTGGCGGAGAGTGAAAGAGCCACCAACAGGAAGGATGAGATGGATCAAGTGGGCACGGCGGAAGGGCGCTGGCAGGAGTCTGTCTGGTGTTGCGTCACAGAGCGCTGCGCCGCTCGTGATTCATGGCGGAAGCGCATGTGCCTGTGGCGCGCATTAAATGCTCTCACACCTAAGTGAAAAGGAACCTCCTCAAAATGAGGAATCAGAGGGAGGAAGTGACCGCTGCTGGTCGTCGTTCCATCCCTCCGACTTCCTCATCAACCGTCTGAAAGCACCTCTGACGTCATCCCAGATGCGCCTTTCAGGCGTTGCCTGTTTTTGTGGAGACCAGAGGTGGGTGCCGAGGTCTGAGACCCTGGGTTCAACTTGGGTCTGAATTTGGGAGGGTGATGTTCCAGAACCTTCCAAATTGAATCAGCAGAAGATCCGATTAGCTGCTCGGCTGCCGTGGTGATTGGATTTCCTGGTTTCCTTTAGCCACCTCTGCTAGCCAGCAGGCTGGAGCTGGACTGGAAAAGCTTGTTTTCCTCTTGTGTTTGGCTCCCAGGTTTGTTTTGGGCAGCAGCACAGACGTCCGTGAGTCACGAGAAGAAAGAGGCGTGGGCCTTAGCTCAAGCAAGCCCAGAGACCAGGGCGGGGGCAGGAAGCAGGGGCAGCGGGAAGCAGGGCAGGCAGGGCAACTCAAGGTAACCTGCAGGCTGGCCCCACCTGGAGGACACCGCCGACCGCTCCGTGCACGTCCTCCCTCTCCCAGCGCCCGTCTGTGCACTGACTCCGCCCATTTGATCAAGGTTGCATCAGCCGGGACGCGTGGAGCTTTCCCACGATGCATTTCACCTCGGCCAGCCACGGCAGCACTTCCCAGAATGCTCGAGTCCCTAGCAGCCATTGCCAGTGTGGATAAGCTACGCCCCTGGCTGCAGGGTCAACGCTGCGCCTTGTCCCCACAGCTGTCGCGTCCATTGCCCAGGCCTCCGACTGGCGGCGGGATTACACAGCGTGTAATCGCATCAGTGGCAGTCAGCCTCCCAGTTCTGCAGGAGGTCAAGGCAGCGGGCGCTGGCGCTACTCTCTTCGCCGTGTGCTGGCTGTTGTGGCGGGCGTTTGCTTGCTGGCTGGCAGCATCCCATATTCCTGCGGCACAACAGGCGCTTGCACCGCTGATTTCTGCAGCTGATTCTCACGATAGTGGGTCAGAGGTCAAGGGGTTCAAACCCTGTGTGTTTGTGTGTGTGTGTGTGTGTGTGTGTGTGTGTGCGTGTGTGCGTGTGCGTGTGTGCTCAGGCAGCATCGCCGCTGTCGAGTGTCCGTCTTAGCAGTTTCTGCAAGATCATGAAAGAATCGTTGTGTGTGTTATTATCGTTATGTTATTACGGTTTGTTGCGACTCTAAGTTTACTCCGGTTGGCTACACCTGGTGGTGAGACAGGGAACTGCAAATTTTGATGAAGACCTTCAACCTAATTGACAACAAAACAACTGAAACAGTGTCTCCTGCCCTCCCAACAAAACGACAACAAACAAACAAACAAACAAGCCGTGCAACAGAACTGCAGGAGAGGCTGATCTCCAGCCGTTCACCTTCATTTTCTTCACCAGTCATTTGGAGAAATCAGATCAAATGTGTAAAGGCTGTAAAGCTACCGTGTGTGTGTGTGTGTGTGTGTGTGTGTGTGTGTGTGTGTGTGTGTGTGTGTGTGTGATCTCACAAGGACTCCTAAGCGCTCTCCTGCTGCAGCACAAGCAGTGTCAGTTACATAAAATCTGGGCCGAGTTCAGAAGGAAAGGCCGATGACGTCATCGCAGGCTCGGCCAATGGGAAGGCTCCGTCCCTTTCCAACGCAGCGTGAACTCCTGACCTCTGCCAGGTCACCATAATAAACGATTGTTCTGTTTCTTTTTCCAGCATCCAATTACTGGCCTGTGCAGGACCTGCTGGGCAGGCTCTGGAGAGAATCGAATGTGTGTGTGTGTGTGTGTGTGTGTGTGTGTGTGTGTGTGTGTGTGACTCTCCTGCTGTGGTTCATGTTGGTTTGGTACTGTGTTAACGTTCCCATCTGACTTGGTTGCTATAAATACGAGGGTGGCTGCTATGGATTTGGGGCCGTGGCTTTAGGGGCGGGGCAGTAACGTTCTTTGAAGTGTTCCTCAGATGTAGCCTCCGCTTGGTTCTGATGGGTTTTAGGCCTAAGTTCTGTGAGGGCTGAGGGGGCTGGGGCGCCCGGGCCAGGCGCCCTCCCTCATGTTCTCCCAGATGGGAGAGAGAGGAGAAAGGAGAGAGAGGAGAGGAACAGAGAGGAGGGAGAAGGAGGAACAGAGGAGAGAGAGGAGAGGAGGGAGGAGGAGGACAGAGATCGAGGAGAGGATTCAGAGAGAGGAGGAGGAGGAGAAGAGAGGAGACAGAAGAAGGGAGAGAGAGAGAGAGGAGGGAAAGAGGGAGAGAGGACAGGTCAGGAGAGAGAGGAGAGAGAAAGTTGAAAGAGGAGGGAGGAGGAAGGAGGAAGAGACAGAGGAAAGGACAGAGAAGGGGAGAGGGGAGAAAGAGGAGAAAGGAAGAAGAGGAGGAACAGAGAGGGAGAGAAGGGGAGAAGGGAGGAGAGGAAGAGAGAGGAAGGGACAGAAAGAAGGAGAGAGGAGGGAGGAGGAAGGAGGAGAGGGACAGAGATCGAGAGAGAGAGAGAGAGGACAGAGAGGGAGGAGAGAGAGAAGAAGAGAGGGAGGGAGAGAAAGGAGAGGGAGAGAGAGAGGGACAGAGAGGGAGAGAGAGAGAGGGAGGGAGGGAGGGAGAGAGGGAGGGAGGGAGAGAGAGAGAGAGGGAGGGACAGAGAGGGAGGGAGGATGAGGGAGGATGAGGGACCTCTGGATCAGATCCGGCCCAGTTTTCCTCCACACACTTTCTCCTCTTCTCCATCTTCATCCTCTAACTTTCTTTGATCTTCTCAGCTCTCACCTTCATGAGCAGCACTTCCTGTCAGCCAGCAGGAAGCTGTTTCTTCTAAACTCACCCCCTCCCCCTCCTCCACCCTCTGCCTCCTTGCCTGTGTATGTGTGTGTGTGCGTGTGTGTGTGAGGTGGTTTATGTGTGTGTGACAGCTGCATATTATATTTAGAGTCCGGACACCGAGCCTGGGCTTTATTTGGATCCTTGACCTTTGACCCCAGCACCACTGGAACAGGAAGTTTCCTCTTTCTCCGTCTTTTTCCTCTCAGACTTGAAACGAGGCTGTTAAACGCCGTATTGTTCCCAAACGGTGGCGAAGAAAACATGTTTGTCCTGGCAGCCGGTCAACACACACACACACACACACACACACACACACACACACACACACACTCACACACACACACTCGTCTCCTTCAAATTCAAACCAGCTTTATTTAAACAGCAGCTGTTACAACCAGGACTGACTGTGGGCAGGAGGAGAGTGTGTGTGTGTGTGTGTGTGTGTGTAACAGCCTTCTCTCTCTCTCTGCTCAGTTCTGTGCAGAGTTGAACGAGGGAACGCTGTCCAGCGTGCGGCGCTGGAAGCTGCCCCGCGGCCTCTGGAGGTGTGTGGTGTCGGACGAGCCCACCTGCTCGTCCAGCCAGGTGAGGCTCTGCTGCTTCCTGGCTGCTTCCCTGTGATTTACCACCCTTGGCCAACCTCCTGGCTGCTCTTCTCTCAGGGAGGCAGCTACGCTGGCTTCCTGTGGGACAGCCTGTCCGGCGTGGACCTGAAGGACGCCGCTGTCCTGGAGCCTCCGGTTGTCAACGGCAACGGCAGCACGCCCTCTCCTCGTCTGTATCTGGCTCACTTTTCAGTAAGATCGCATTCAGACTTTCTCAGGATGAGCTGGTCAGGTGACAGGACCAAACAGGAAGTGGAGTCATGGCGCCCTAGCCAATCACTGTCCATCTGTCAGCCATGGGGCGTAGCTTTGATTTGACCAGTAGCCAATCAGCAGCGATCTGAAGCATCCCAGGTTTGCGTTCGCCTGCGCAGGTGTGACTCGTCTGTCTTTGCAGATCGGATCTTTGGAGCTCGCCGTGGTCAACGTTCACATGCAGGCGTCCGCGTCACCAGAGTCCAGCGGCAGGACCAACGCGGGGCGCCACCATCTCTCCCACAGCATCCAGGAAACACTCCGAGGTGCGTTTCCACGGCGACCTGGCTCCCGCGGCGTCACGGCTGCTCTCATGTTGTGGTTAACGGTCTCCGTAGGTGAGAAGGAGCTGCTCGTCCTGGGAGACTTCGGATGCTCTCCTCAGAGTTCCGAGCTGGACATTCTGAGGAAGGAGAAGTTGTGTCCGCTGGTGGCGCCCACGCAGTTCACCAACATCAGCACGCGCTCGCCGCAGGGCAGCCGCTGCCTGGACAACATCTGGATGAGCCGCTCCGTCAAGAAGATCTTCTCCGGTAAGACCGCTCACTCGGCCCCCGTTTCCCAAACTGGCCCAAACCAGAACTTCCTGAGCGAAGGGCAGCGAGGTGTTGTTGCTAACGGCAACAGACACTGTGGAAAGAGGAGCATTCTATTGGCTGAAACGCTGCCTGATGTCTTCTTAACCACCAACTCCACCTTTTTCCTGCTTTGACCTGATGACATCATCCAAACGTGGAGAGAACAGAGTGGAAACCGTCTCCGGGGCTGACCTCTCCTCCGTCTCCTCCTCTGACAGGCCACTGCATGGTCGTGCGGGAGGGCTTGACCAACCCCTGGATCCCAGACAACTGGTCATGGGGCGGCGTGGCGTCGGACCACTGCCCCGTGGTGGCCGAGATTTACGCGGACGCGTCGTGTAAGGAGCTGAGCAGGTCTGGCGTGGCGGTGGTGGACCGAGGAGACATTACGCCCAAACACGAGCGGTGACGGCGACCGCCGGAAGCAGAACTTTGTTTGGTTGGCTGTGGAGCAACTGGAGGTTCCTGGTGAGTGTGAAGAAGCGCCACGGTCCCTTCTGGGTTGATGAATCAGACGGAGCCATAAAAAGTTCAGATGAAATACAAGACGAACTTTCAAGACAAATGTGCCAAACATTTTCTATGTGTATATAAAATAAAAATGTCTGAACTCTCAGTGATGTTGATGGACGCAGGTTCTAAACCGACCCAGAAGCAGCTCGGATCAGCACAACGTCACCGTTTAGCTTATAGACGATGCTGCCCCCTGCTGGCCGCATGGGCTCATTTCACCAACGTTGACACCCAGAACTGAAGCGCATCAAAAATCCATCAAGATTCACCAAAATGGGGCAAAGCAGCTCCCAGAAGGCGATAAATACGCACATTTTTATTCCCCGATTGTTGAAAAATGATTAATGAAATCATGCGGTCACATGACCTTTCAAAATAAAAGTTCCAGCTAAAATGTTGCTGCGGCTAGCAGAGCCCCGGCTGGGGTAAAGATGCTGAACTACAACCGGTTCAAGTGAAGGAAAAGTCTGATTAGAATTGAAGTTTATTTTGTTTGATAACAGTGAACAATAAAAGGACAACCGTCCATTAACGCTGATGTAAAATAGCAACACAAACGTCCACCGTGGGTGAGACCGCAGGCTGACTCCTTTTCATCCAGTCTGCGGCTGCTGGTACCAGTCCATCAACCGATTGGTGCTGGTTTCCAGTTTCCCAGTGAAACCAGCTGATGAACAGGAAGGCCAGTCTGAGGAGCCGGTGCTGCAGGTCAGGTTGTCCTCAGTTTTTGGACCAACAAACTGACGCTATCCAGCTTTTATCTCCCTGGTATCGTTAATAATTAGGCTAACGCAGGTTTCAGCCTTTACGCGTTAAATTTAATTATTCCGAGCTGTGGAGGTACAGTTGTTGTGTCCAGGAGAGAAAGGAAAACTCACACACGAAAGAGCACAAACCTTAAAATGTCCAGATATTAAAATAATTGTATTTTACACAGCAGCCTAATTTATTTTGCTACGTTGGTTCCGGTCCTATAGGCGAGATGGCGCCATCTGCTGGTGGAAATGCAGATTACGTGAATGTAATGTCTCAAGACAGGTTTTTGTTTTTATTATGGTTGATAGATTTAATTAAGACTGGACCTTTAAGTAGCTAAAGATACTCACCTTTAAAAAAAAATAGACAACGCGACTTGTTTGGCTCACGTTGTTGTTTTATTTAAATATTGGGTGAAATTCACAAAACTGTTATTAAAGTGCACCGCTTAGGAGAGTTTCTGAGGAAGTCGCACACGAGCTCCTAATAATTTACACAAAGCTCATCGTGACAAACCAAGCAGTTATCAGGTGTGTGTGTGTGTGTGTGTGTGTGTGTGTGTGTGAGCAGTACCGACACAGTAACGGTCAAAGTGCAAATAGCTTTAACTGAGGTTGACCGTCAGACTGACGGAGGAGGTCTGCGCGAGCCGGTAAAGAGCCCAACGCTCGGCGTCCATCAGCGTTTGTCTCCCACCCAAGAGCCAAAACAGAAGAAGAAAAGTGCTGGAGCGTCCGGAGACGCAGGTAAGAACACTTGGGTCCCGTCAGGAGCTCAGACTCAGGAATTCCACAGCTCACGTTCATGCAGGAGAAGAGGAAGAAGTGTGTTCGTGCACGTGTCTGTGGGCCAGCGAGGGTCAAGCCGGGCTGGACTTTGTGCTTCGCATGCCTGGATTCTCTGAATCTCACTGAGGAGGAACAAGGATCATTTATCAAAATGATACATTTATCAGTGCGGGAATTTATCTATGTGTGGGAATGCCGCTCCCGCGCGTCGCCGCGGTAACAGACGGCGCTGGGGTTCATGCAGCAGCTCAGATGATGCTCCTCAGCTCCTCGTCCGTCAGCTGGTTGGCCGCCATGATCTTGGCCAGCTGCTGCGCGTACCTCGCCTGGTCCTGCATGAAGTGGGGGATGCGGACGTTCTCCATGTGGGCCAGAGGTTTGAGGCGCTCCACGTCGTCGTACGACACCTGAGGAGGAACGAGAGCCAGGCCAGTGGGCTCAAACTTACACCAACGTTCAATTCACCACCACCCATGTCTGGCTAGGTTAGCTTCTTTCCTGGCTCCCCCCCATCGTCTGCGTTGGTTCCTCCCAGCTCCTCCCCTCCCCTGAATTTGTGTTCCACCTGTGTCTGGCTCCGCCCCCTTCCCCAGGATTCTGGTTCTGAGACTTCAGTCTGGACTAACGTTGATCCAGCTGGGGTGAGGCTGACTCAGCTAGCTAGCTAGCTAGCGCGCTACTTCCTAGCAGAGGGGAGGGAGCGCAGGATTTAAAGAGCTGACCCGGCAGAGCTCAGGTTCCGCTGAGAAGCAGAGGTGATGAGCGGTGAAGGTCGTTCAGGCGCCTTGGCCTGCTCTCCACCTGTGGGGGACGTTTGTGTGGTTACCTTCCCCAGAGCCACCAGCAGGGGGAAGTTGATCTTGTCTCTGTGTCTCAGGAGCTTCAGGATTCCATCCAGGTAGACCTGGTCTTTACTGAAGCAGCCTGCAAACCAGACCAGGGTTTTACAGAGCGACCCAGAAGAAGAGCCGGGGTGCAACTAGAAACCCCACTCCAGGGGGCTCCTTCCCCGGGGGGCCGAGTGTGCGCGCTGACCTGGCTGCGCCGTGTCGCTCTGGCCTCTCTTGGCTCGGACGCAGTAGTCCCAGCGGGTGTTGGGGTCCTGGACGAAGCGGCCCAGGCTGCTGAAGAGCTGGCTGAAGGACATGAGGCTGGCCTGGTAGACGGTGTAGTAGAGCAGAGCGGCGCGCCACAGGGTGGGGTCTTTCCTGAGGAGGACGCTGTGGATGCTGGCCAGACCCTCCTCTGTGGGGTTGAGGGGCTTCAGGCTGAACCTCCTCCTGCCCTCGCTCCTGCCCCACGGCTGCTGGCAGTTGTTAATGCCCCGGAAATAGTGGGTGCCTTCAGGACCAGGAAGAGCTTGAGGTCAGCAGCAGCAGCGTGTGAGCGCGTGTGTGGCGTGGACGAGGCCGACCCACCGATCTCGTGTCTCAGCATGCCCTCCAGCCAGTGCTCCCGCGCCGTGGAGGCGTTGATGGTGAGCGTGGGCCTGCTGTTCACCACCGTCATGGACGCTCGGGACAGGAGGTCATCTGTCACCTGGACCACGATCTGCCCACACAGGTAGAGTCACCCCGGGTCTCCACCGGAGGCGTCTGGACGGACGGAGAACGCCGCAACAAGCTAGCACAATCCAGTGCGTGCTGGACAGGAAGTCGGTGCAAAGAGAAAATAAAACATCTGGGAAACTGTCAAAATAAAAGCTCCTGTGAGCTTTTATTTTGACAAGAAAATAAAACATCTGGGAAATTGTCAAAATAAACGCTCCCGTGTTTAGCTTCAAATACAGGAGCTTTTATTTTGACAATTTCCCAGATGTTTTATTTTCTCTTTGCACCGCCTTCCTGTCCGGCACGCGCTGGATTGTGCTAGCTTGTTGCGGCGTTCTCCCTCCGTCCGTCCAAAAGAGAAACGATGCCTATTTTTGTGGAGGGCAACGGAGCCCCCGGCCCTGCCGGGGGCGGAGCCACAGCCCTGCCGTGGGCGGCGCCACAGCCAGTGGAAACTGACGCATTGACTTGACTGGAATCTAATCAGGACGGACGGAGACGCAGCGCCTCCGGGGGAAATGGGGGGTCAAAGACGACTCCCATCTCACAGCGTGCTGCGTTGGGGCGTTAAAGCACCAGTGGGACGTGTTCAGCCGAATGGTGATGTAACAGGAATTTGCTGCTGGTTACGTAAACGCAACTCTGCTCTGCCGCCCGCCGCTCGCTAACGGTGGCGTGCTGCAGAGCGCTGCCTCAGAATCAAACTCCCACTGACGCTGCTTCGGGCTCGATGCAGCCGAGCGAGCCAGCGAGCGCTCTCCTACCTCCCCCACGCAGCCTTCCTTCTCCATGTACTTCTTGACCTTGTGCCAGATGCGGCTCTTGGTGAGGAGGCTGCCCCCCGTGAGCCGCTCGAAGGCCTCGTAGCTGCCGTAGCGCTGCAGGACCAGCTCCAGGATGTGCACCGCCTGCAGCCGTGGACAAGCTCTGCGTGAGTTCAAGCCCTCTTTGCTCACCTGCCTCAGAGAACTCACCTGGCTCAGGAAGCGATCGGAGGCGCTGCTGTGGCGGGCCAGGACCAGCGAGGAGGCGGGGCTGCTGTACTCAAACTGTGGGCTGTAGCTGAAACCCGACTTGAAGAACTTGACCTTTTCGCTCTCCACATTAGTGGGTTTGACGGCCGAGAGGACGCACCTCCTGGCGCTCCCCGCCTCCCGCGTGAGCGCCGCTCTGAGCGTGCACGTTTGCCTGAGCTTCGGAAGGGCGCGCGAGCTGACGTCCACGCTGCGGCCCACGACGGCCAAGCACGCCGCTGCGTTGGGGAGGTTGCAGTAGATGCGGCTGCTCTGCGCAGGTTTGCAGAAGCCCTCTACCTTCCTGGGCGTCGCGCTTGGAGGGCTTCTTTTCACAAAGGCGCCCCCACATTTGACTTTCGTCTTCGACCGTTGGTACGGGGACCGCTGTGGACTCTTCGTCGCCTCCTCCCTCTGCAGCAGATTGTTGTAGCCGCATGACCCAGAGCTGAAGAGGTCTCTGAAGACACCTGAGGACAGTTTCTCCAGGTAGACCTGGCTGGGACTCAGCGTCGTATCGCCTGAGTTGAAGATATACTTTCTGGACATCTCTGCCTTTGGCCAGTGGAGTCGTTCTGAGGAAGAAGAACAAGACCGTCAAAGACAAATTCTGGAAATCCACATTCAACGTGAAGCTAAGGAAATGAGAGTAAATATAAAACCTGTGTGATGTTAATGTGTGCTATCTTTAGCCCTCAATCATCACACTGACTCAGAGCTGCAACACAGACAAACGTGCACTTTCAGGGCTAAAGAAAGACCCGAAATATCGTCATCAGAATGAGAATAAGACGGGTTTCAGGAGGAGCGCGGCTCAGAGCAGCAGCCATGAGAGGAAGCCCAGAGAGGCCATGGATCATTACGGGACATCGTCTGGGTCTCAGCATCCAGCTTGAGTTCCTCCTCTGGAGGCACATTCATCAGGATTTCCCTCTGTTAAACACGGATCAGTGGGCAAGTCGCACAGTCGATTCTGGCCCGTTAATCAGGAAAACATAATGACGTCACGCACTCATATTTGAACTCTTCTCCAGGTTATTAATGGATTCATTTGAAACATAAAACGCAATGATAGAATTATCAACTTAGAGGTGCTTTTCCCAAATGAATCTATGCTAAACTGTTATTTTAAGAGTTGTAGCAGTGAAGAAAAGTTAGCATCATCACTGACATCACGGCAGATTATTACACGTTACTAAACACGGTGTCACGACAGTCATTAAATAAAATCATCTTTACCTGTCACCTTGATGGATTCCAGCATCCTCCGTGAGTTGTTTTAAATCCACCAGAACCTCCCTATTACATTAATAGATTATATTAACAGTATTAATATAATCTGAATTTAGCAAATTGGCCTAGCAAAATTATCTGACCAATAAACAAAACAAATCGTATAAAAAAAAAAAAATAACGTTTTAAAACATTTTTCTTTCCACTAGAATTTTTCCATATTAGAAGAGGCTGAGCTCCAGTTAAACTGACGACATGGACCGGAATCCGGTGCTGGTTCGCTTCGGTGTCTATTTTAATAGCCTTTTCCGTGTTCTGCGAATCTGAGCAGCCTATTGGCTCAAGCGGAGTTGCTGGGGGCGTGGCCAAAGAACGCGTAAACAAGGTGGGCGCCATTTTTAAAAAACCACATCTTGTGTATTTATTTTAAATATTGTTCTTCAACTTTTGATTGTTGAAGTTATAATAATATATGTATCAATATAATATTTGTTTTAGTGTTCTGGAAAACTGTCCGCATGGCACGGCGACGTCAAGCCCGTTTCCGTGGTTTCACTGCTGGTCATGGGAAATTATTTTTATTTTTTTTTTAATTACTGTTAAACGGAGCAGTAATACATTTTGCATACAGTATGTGTTGTGTGTTTTATTGTTTTTCTTTTTCTCCTGAATCTCAAGTCTTTTCGTGTATTTAAGCAGTAAAGGACTGATTGTCATTTTTTTTATTTATTTTAAAGTAGGACCTCTGAGACTTTCTGTTGGTGATTCAGTTTTTAGTTACAGTGCTTGAGCAGATACAGATTTACAGCTACAGTCAAAATCAATCAGCTCTTTCTCAATTTATTTATTTATTTATTTTTTTCAACTTTTGAACACAGTAGGTTCATTGTAAAAGCAGTTTCTGGGTCGGGAGGCCGTTTGTCGTAAAGTGACAGCGCATTTTCCGGTCTAGGTCTTATCTGATTGGCGCAGTATATCCTGTTTCTGATTGGCTGATCTGTGATTGGAGTCTGCGCAGTAGCGCAGCGCTGAAATTCAAATTTGAACGTCAGTTGTTTTGCGCAGAGAGAAGAGAAGAGACAAGTAGGGCGCTGTTCAGCTTGTCGGTTTACGCCCGGTCTGTGTACACAGAAAAGTGTGCGAAACCTGAAGAGAAATAAACAGTTGAAACATCAGCAGTAGAAGGATCAAGTGTCTAAAATGGATCCATTTACTGAGGTAAGTAGGTGAATGTTCATTGCTTAAGTGTTAGTCGTTTAGCTACCTTCCTTTAGCTAGCATCACGCTCGCCTTCTTCAAAATTGTTTCTGCTAATTTTAAGATCCGGAACTTTATTTTCACCTTCTGGAAACCTGTTAGATATCCCAGAAAGACAGCCTCCTGGCTTTAAGAAGTCTATAATGTAAAGAAACTTTAGCTAGAATGTCGAAAGCTTCGAAACGAGACCGATGAAAAACACGTCACGTGTCCCTTTGAAAACCAGATAAATACATAAAATCTAACATGATCAAGTTATATAGAGGTTTTTTGTGTTTATGTTGTGGGCTCCAGACATCCTGCTGCTTGACCAGGTGTTAATATAATTCAACCAAAACACACAAGTGCGTTAGATTCATATTTTTGTATATTTAGGCTCTAAAGTGACGTCTTGTGTTTTTTCTGATATGCTAAACTGCCATAATAAACATGATGGAACTATTCTTTATACTTGACCGTAGCTTCAGTCATAATCACAGCAAACAGTACAAAAACAAGATTTAGTACCCTAAGTTAAAATTCTAATGCTAAAGTTAGAATTATATGTGAAGAGAGACAGTCCGATATCAGTTGCATGTAGTCATAATCATTCCAAATTTTTGCAAAAGTCTTTTTTTAAGCAGTTTTAATCTACTGTACAGTTCTGACCCAAAGTGCTTTGCAGCCATGTAAGGAGCCGGTGTGTGTCAGCAGTGGAAAATGTCCAACACTCTTTCCCTTGTGCACATCAGAGCCGGAGCCGTTTGGAATTTCAAATGTGGAACGCAGGAGTGGCTCATTCTGAAGGAATGTTGAATGTGACTTCAGGTTTTCCACGCCGCTCTGAGGAGCTGTGCTGGCGGCGGTGTACAACTGCAGGAATGTGTTGAGGCTTGTTAGCAAAGAGGGAGGTGAAAAAGGAAAGAAGGCCAGGAAACACAGGCTTTATTATCCCCGCGGAAGGGTTGCTCGTGAAAGCTCGTGACGGGTGACTGCCACCCTCTTTACCAACAGATGAAGACGGTCTTAAACATTTCATTTTCACAACCACCAAAAGACATAAAGTTGTTATGAAGTGTGAGGTGTTGCTGACTGTTACTAATGTGTTTCTGGCTTGTTTTCGACCTGCGGCTGATAATAGACGTGTGGATCTGTCCAGTGAGACTTTGTTCTTGGTCTCACCAGAAACTTTTAGAGCGGACTCGGGCTCGTAGAGAAAACCTGCAGAAGAAGATGGCAGAGCGACCGAATGCTGCAGGCAGGCAGATGGTGAAAAGGCCGCTGGCGGACACCAACGGTCTGAGCGGTGAAGCTGCCGTCAGTAAAGGTAGGAGCACGCTTGATCTGCTGTACGCTGAGATGGTTTGGTGAACGTTCCTCTCAACGCTGCTTCGCCACAGCTCCACAGGGGTCCACCAAGCCATCTCCTTCCAAGCGCAAGTGCTCAGAGGAAAATGTTCAGGCTGCAGCTGGTGAGGAGAACCAGGAGCCCATGATGATGGGGTCTGGAGCCCCTCAGCTATCAGACAGAAAACCCCCTGTAGGTCCTGCTAGCATCAGATCTGCCTCCTCTGTGGAGAAGACGGCCACCCCGCCTGCTGTCCTGGTCCAGGTCCAGCCAGAGCCAGAGAGGATGGAGGCTGTGGCTCCTGCTTCTGAGGCTGTGGTGGAAGAGCAGACGCCATCCACCGTGGGGATGAAGTCTCGTCTGCAGAGGCTGGCGCAGCAGCGCAAGTGTTGGGAGGGTGGTGGTGAGAACGTTAAGCTCCCCTTTGTAGAGTTCACCTTCATCTGTCCAGTCACCATCCAAACCTGTGTGTTACCTGTTGCAGATACTTCTGATGCACTTCCAGACTTCACGCCCATGTTGACAAGACAAGCTGAGGCCCCACCTACCTTCGCCCACACCACCACCTCCTCCTCCTGCTCTGAAACACCAATGGGCAGGAGAGGCAGACTGGCCGACCTGGCTGCCACCATCGGCTCCTGGGAAGATGAGCTGAGCCACAGTCACGTTCCTGCAGCCAAGGAAGCAGCAAGTAGAAGTGCTGCACAGGCAGGAGTCAGCAGCACTGGCTCCAACCAGGTAGGTCTACCTCGGAACCAGGTTAGCCTCCTCCTTTTAATCTAAACACACAGCTTGACCACGAGCAGAGCGGCTCTTATTACATGTGCTAACGTAAGAAAAAAATCACACTGAACTGTCTGTAAGCCTTCAAAAGCTCTACAAAAGGCACATCATTACAGTGAATAAATGCCCTTTTTGTGTCTCACCAGGCTGCATCTTTGCCAGTAAAGTCCAGCCGTGTCATTCTCCCAAGTCCTCAGAAGAGTGGAGCTCCTGCAGCTAGGCCTGCTCAGAAGAGCTCCATCCAAGGACCAGCTGTCTCCAGTAATCAGAAGAGCTCCATCCAAGGACCAGCTGTCTCCAGTCCCCAGAAGAGCTCCATCCAAGGACCAGCTGTCTCCAGTAATCAGAAGAGCTCCATCCAAGGACCAGCCGTCTCCAGCCCCCAGAAGAGCTCCATCCAAGGACCAGCCGTCTCCAGCCCCCAGAAGAGCTCCATCCAAGGACCAGCCGTCTCCAGCCCTCAGAAGGCAGAGAAATTGGTTCCTCAGAGTCCCCTGAAAAACCAGGTCTTCTCCAAGGGTTCCAACTCCACCTCCAGCCCCCAGAAGCCAGAACTTCGAGCCAAACCCGCTGCTGTGGGCGGCTGCATCTCCCAGGAAAAGACCCCTGGAGCAGCTGGTGAGTCTGGTTGCACCAAAGCGGACGGAGCAGTAAAGCCCTTCGGTCTGCTCACTCTGTGGAAACCTAAACTCGCTTCTCTTGTTTTAAGGCGTGAAAACTTTTCTGGAGCGTTTTGGAGAGCGATGCCAGGAGCGCAGCCACCCGAGCACCCCAGCAGGGGGCGCTGTTGGTGCAGTCACACCAAACAGCAGGCTGATGCAGGAGCGCTTCCAAGCAGCGCAGGCTGCCAACACCAGCACCGCTGAGCTGACCCAGAGGCAGAAGATGGTAGGCCGACGCTCCTGCAGCTGCGCTGCCTTGCTCAATCACAACCATGACATTTACTGCCCTTCCAGGAGAGAGAGTCGGAGCTGGCTCTGATCCGAAGTCGCTTCCAGAAGGGGAACAACATGTGGCAAAACAAAGAGCCGACAGCAGAACCCAACAAGGTCGTCCTCTTCTTCTGTTTCCCAGCACCTGTTTACCAGGATGCAAAACATCTGTTTTTCTCCAGTTCCACGATTTAAGAAATGTTATTTTAGGAGTTGGACGTTCAGCAAAGTGCTTCATCGGAGCCAGAAGATGAGCCCAGCCCACCTTCAGCTGAGAGCACCAGGACCCCCCAGAAGCGTTCTCCTCCAGGTGAGACTCAAGGATCTGCTGAAAGCGTCGCTGCTTCTTTAAAAACGGCCATCAGCAACGAAAAGCTTCTCTTTAGGTCTGGGGTTGATGGTTTCACCTCCAGCCTTAACATCCAGCCCTCGGAAGGTGGTGGCCGAAGACCCAAAAACTGAGGAAGAGGAGAAGGTCAAGGAGATAGAGATGAACGTGGACCAGTCCATTAATTCTGCTGTCATCAACGGGCTCTTTGAAGGGATCCTGGAGCAGAGCGGGGAGGAAGAGGAGGAAGATGCTCTGAACATCTCCTCCATGTCTCTCCTCACCCCGCTGGCAGAGACCATAGCTGCTGTGGTGAAGAGTCCGGAGAGGAAGATGATGGTGGGTGGTGGTGGGTTACCTTCTGCAGCACTTGTTCTTCCTGTGGCTGTCAGCAACGCTGTGTTTTCAGACCTCCACTCCAGCCAGCTCCTTCCTCATCAAGAGCAACACCCCCGAGAGCACCTCCTCAGCTGACAGCCTCCAGAGCACCAACATCCTGCTGTACGCCTCCTCAGACTACATCGACATCACCGAGGAAGATCACCAGCTGCCGTACAGGTGAGACTCTTCAGTCGTCTGTTGTCCAGGACCTTTGAAAAGGTCGAACTTTCCTGAACACACCCTGACCCCCCGCTTCCACCGGAGGCACTGCGTCTCCGTCCGTCTGTCCGTCCCGATTAGATTCCATTCAAGTTAATGCGTCAGTTTCCACTGGCTGAGGCTCCGCCCACGGCAGGGCTGAGGCTCCGCCCATGGCAGGACTGGGGCCTCTGTTGCCCTCTGGAAAAATAGGCATCACTTCTATTCTGGACGGACGGAGCACGCCGCAACAATCTAGCACAAGGCATCGCGAGCAACGCAGGAAGTCGGGTGCGGAGAAAAAATAAAACATCTGGGAATTTGTCAAAATAAAAGTGTTTGGAGCGATGTTTTTTTTAGGTTATTACATGTGTGAATCATCTTTTTCTTGGGCCGTTTTATCTCTTGTTTGTGGGTGTGTGAAACAGCATCACAAGATCTACGAATATATTAAATAAGCGTCCTGTTGACAAAGATCGCTCTAAATACGAGAGTTTTTATTTGGACAGTTTCCCGGATGTTTTATTTTCTCTTCGCACCTGACTTCCTGTCTCTCACGCGCTGGATTGTGCTAGCTTGTTGCGGCGTTCTCCGTCCGTCCAGACGCCTCCGGTGGAGACCCGGGTGATGAGGCCTGTTCTGGATCAGCAGCTCCAGGTTCTGTGGGGAAACAGTGCCGCCTTGTGGCGACTCGCGGTAAAACACATTTTGTTTCATCAGTTCCTCTCTCTGCCCGTTAGCGTCGATGCGTACAGATCCACCCGAATGAAAGACATGGAGCGACCTGGTGTGAAACAGGTGATTGTGAGGAAAGAGAACGTTGGCCAGAGAGCAGAAGAACCCAAAGGCGCCAGCGTCTTCAGCATGAGGCAGAAGATGAAGGTCTGAGCTCCAGACAGGACGCTTCATCAGAGCTGTGGTGTGGAGCAGACGGTCTGACGGCCTGGTTTCTGCAGGTTCTGACCAGCGAGATGAACCTGCAGCAGACGGTTATTCACCAGGCCAGCCAGGCGCTCAACTGCTGCACGGATGAAGAACACGGGAAAGGTTCCCAGGTGGAGGCCGAGGCTCAGAGGCTGCTGCTGCTGGCGAGTGAGTCTGGCCTTCCTCCGCCGTGCCTCCTGTCTTCACCTCATGGTCCGTCTGACCTCTGACCTTCTGGTGCAGCTTCAAGGAGAGGGGCCCTGATGGTGGAGCTGGAGCGTCTGAAAGGAGAGCTGGCGGCTCCGAGGAAGACCCCCGCAGCGCCAGGCTCCAGCATGTCTGCGTCCAAAGGTTCCGTCAGCCTGAAGGAGCTGCGGCTGCCTCTGAAGGCCGACTTTGTTTGCTCCACAGCCAACAGAGCAGGTAGGACAGCACATCCTGCTCCTCCGAAGAGCAGCGTGAGCCCACTGCTTCCACTCTGGCCTTTCAGAAGCCACCAAACACTCGTTCTTCATCCTCATCCGCGCTGGAGCAGAGAACATGGTGGCCACGCCCTTGGCCAGCACGCACCGCGGCCTGAGCGGCGACACGCTGACCTTCCCCACCAAGTTCACGCTGTGAGTCGCCCTCCTCTCTCTCCTCTCCCCACGCCTGCTCTTCCTCCTCGTTCTGACTCTTCTTCACCTTCAGGTCTGACGTCTCCACCGACTTTGAGGTGGATCTGGAGGTGTATGGTCTGGTGAGTCCGGGCCTGCCTGCTCCACGTGTTATTATCCTGTTATAACCAGCAGAAAACTACAATGTGCTTCCTGCTCTGCAGGTGCAGAAACGAGAAGTTTGCAACGAGAAGAAGAAGAAAGCCAGCAAGTCCAAGGTGAGCTCTGGCAGAGAAGCTGTGACAGGAGAGGCGGGGCATGTGTTAATGTGTGTGTGTGTGTGTGTTTAGATGATATGGAGGCAGATTTATGAGGCCCATGAGTTGTGTATGTCGGTACGAACCGTCTCTGTTCAATCCTCACGTCGGTGGTGGCCTTTCCTGCCTTGGCGGCACCGTGGTGGCTCACTTGGAACCCTTCAGACTGGCAGCTGTCCTCTTAGCTGGTTTGTTGTCCAGAACTGACTGTTTTCTTCTCTCTTTTTCAGGCCATCACTCCAAAGAGGTTTCTGGCCATCACTGTGAGTAGCTGAGATGATTAGGCTGTGATACAGGTGACCTCTGACCTGCCTGAACGCTCTCATCTCTTTATTCTCCTCTCATTCTGCAGAAGAGCGTCCAGACTCCAGGTACGTCCAAGCTGAGACACACCCAGACCGACGGACTCAGGCGTCCCTCCGCTGGTCTCTGGTGTCAGCCTTTGCTTTACCTTTCCCGTCTGCAGTGGTGGCGAGCCCCGGAGGCCCCAGCGCCGTTCGCACCAGCGGCTTTGGGCTGCTCGGATCCCACAAACTCACCCTGGGCTCCATCGGCAAAAATACGTTTGCTCTGGAGAAGGTAGGGAGGTCAAAGGTCACGGCCCTGCTCCCCTGTCTGGATGGAAACCGCGGTCACATGACAGCTCATCAGGCGGGTTTTCTGCTGCGTGTGTGTGCGTGTGTGTGTCCTGCAGGTGCCCTACCTGTGCCCTCTGGAAGGTCACATCCACCTGCAGCTGCAGTGTGAGGTGGGCTCCAGGCTGGAGGACAGGGGCTTCCTGGTGAGTGCTGTCGGCGCATCAACCGCTGGCCGGCTTGGCGTGGGCCTGACGTGTTCTCTCCCTGCAGAACATGTTTGAGGACGTGAGTGGCTTGGGGGCGTGGCACAGGAGGTGGTGCGTCCTGTCAGGATACTGCATCTCCTACTGGAGGTATCCTGACGACGAGAAGCGGAAGGTAAGAGAAGGAAGCCGGGCCCTCTCAGCTAGGGCGGCCGCAAATATTACAGTATTCCCCAATCCTCATATCCCCATATACCGTCAATTATTTATTTTATCCACAAAGTTGCATAAAATAACTGAATCTGAGTCTGATGTCATCGTATTGCTCCAGCAGCAGCACGCAGCGTCACCGTGGCAACCGCATGTTTACCTCTCGTCTTGATCCGATCAGCAGCGAGCTATGGCTAGGATGATACGCTGTGGCTAGGATGATACGCTGTGGCTAGGATGATACGCTATGGCTAGGACGATACGCTGTGGCTAGGACGATACGCTGTGGCTAGGATAATACGCTATGGCTAGGATGATACGCTGTGGCTAGGACGATACGCTATGGCTAGGATAATACGCTATGGCTAGGATGATACGCTGTGGCTAGGATGATACGCTGTGGCTAGGACGATACGCTGTGGCTAGGACGATACGCTGTGGCTAGGATGATAACCACATGGAGGAAGGGGAGGTTCTGGTTCCACAGCCTCGTACCACGGCACCACTGTGGATGCATTTTGGTTTCTATCCTAAGGATAAAGCAGAGCCCAGTAACCTGGAGGAAGCCATCTGTAAAATTTGCTGTAACAAAGTTCCAGCCAAAAGCGCTAACGCAACAAATGTGAACCAGCGTCTCCAGACCCTCCATCCACAGCAACACGCAGCAATTTCTGGATGTTAAGTCATTAAATCGCTCTGATTCATTAAGGTGTACAGGATAGTAGAGAATGTGTGTTATTAAAGCTCATTAAGCTGATAGTAGAATTTAAAAAAAAAAATAGACAATATATTTGTCAATCGTGATTATTTTGCTGCTCCAGAAATTCCTAATGGTGACGGCCCTAGTTTCAGGGTTTTAATCTGCCTGCTGCTTTTCTCAGAGTGCCATCGGTCGCATCAACCTGGCCAACTGCACCAGTAACGTGGTGGGACCGGTGAACCGGGAGTTCTGCGCCCGGCCCAACACCCTGGAGCTGATCACAGTCCGGCCTCAGAGGGAGGACGACAAGGAGACGCTGGTCTCCCAGTGTCACAACAACCTGTGTGTCACCAAGTGAGTGTCTGTCTGTGACCTCACACGCTTGGCCGCCTCCCACAGCTGATAAGTGTGTGTGTGTGTGTGCGTGCGCAGGATCTGGCTGAGTGCCGACACCAAGGACGAGCGGGATCTGTGGATGAACACGCTGAACCAGATCCTCCTGGATCTGCGGATGTGGAAGCCCCACAGCTGTGTCCGGCCTCAGTAACCAAACCAGCCTCTCAGAATCTTCACACTGATCCAGCAGAAGTGCAATAACACTTTCAAGTGTCTGTTTCTTCACTGCAGCTGAGGAACAGCGGACGAGGAGCCTGATGAAGCCATACCTTCAAATAGTTCAGTGTTTTTGCTGCGAGGCCGCTGCTTCTGCTTTTCCTGTTTACTTTCTCTTTTTTTCCCCTGAATTAAATGTTCCACCTGCTGGTTTGATGTCTGGCTTTAAGTTATACGGATTCTAAACTAAGATGAATATAAAATGCGTTTTGAAGTCAGTTAAATGTTGGTTTTAAGCACCAGTTTTGACACATTTTATCCTGCATGAGGACACTCACTACCCCGATGAACACTTTTCTTTTGTATTCCAGCTGTTTTAACCCGCTGCAGCCCTTTTATGTTAGTTTGTTATTTTTGATGGAGAAATAATGCAGATTTTATTGTCTGTCTGTTGATGTGACGTTTATGTTCCAGTTTAGCCGTGTAAGCGCTGTTACACTCTCCGCTCTTACCAATGCATCCAGATTTGGATTAAAATATCAAACTATTGTGTTTGTTTTTAATGTAATTAGGATTACTGCAGATTAAAAGACATTTTACTGAGTTTATTCTGAGGACTGAGAGATTTAATTTAGGCTTTTTTTACCCCCCAGTACCGGTGAGTTTAAAAAATTATTTCAAATCAATATTTCCTGCTTGACTGTGGGTCATCGTCTTAACTTTTTTTAATTAATTTTATTTATATCACGATTTACATCACTGTACACTTATATTTAAATCACTGTCATTTAAAAATAAGTGGATATATTGTTGACCTTCACTTTTCTGGGATGGTGGTGATCAGTCGGTCCAGCAGGTGGCGCTGCCGCGTTTCAGAGGGCGAAGAAAGCGGATATTTCAGCGGCGAGCAAGAAGGTGCGTTCAATAACAACCATTCATGTGACCGTCTGACTAATTTAGCTCATCTAGTTTTTATCTCCACCTAGCCTCCGGTCCGGACCTGCGGTTGTCATGGCAACTCCAGCTCACCTGTCCAAGGTTCGGTCGCTGTATAAGAGGATCCTGGTCCTTCATCGGTTCCTGCCGGTCGATCTGAAGTCTCTGGGTGATCAATACGTCAAAGACGAGTTCAGGAGACACAAGAGAGCAGCAGATCAAGAAGTGAACAGTTTCATGAAGGAGTGGGAGGTAAAAAACAGTCATTCAGCAGAAACAAAGTCATTCAGCAGAGCCCAGTGTGGCTATGAAATCAGCCGGTGTGAAAAAATAAGGTTCATTACAAGTCTGCAGACTTAAAGTGCTTTTAAATGTGCACTTCTGTGTCAAAGGAATCGCAGAAAATATTTAATTTTTCACTCCATGGTCCACCAAATGCGAATTCATAGCAATTATAATGATACAGATGAAACAAAGTGTGGAGGGTTTATAAGTTCACATTTTAGCTCACTGAGGTACTAATGTACACTGAAACGCGTTTTTATTTCGTATAAACAAATCTATATTAGAAAACAGACATCAAAATGTATATGATTTCGCCAGTTCAGCCAACTATTTTTATTTATTCAGTGTTTCCGGCATCTTTACTCTTTAGTTTTTATTTCGTTACAAAACATTTTGACATGTTTCTGCTGCAGTGACGGCCTTCGTCCACAAGGGGGCGGAAGCGCCTTAGTCGGCTTCAACTTTGGAAACTACTAAAAATAAAATATCTTTTAGAATAGGCAGTGTATCTGTATTTACCCAGTTTGTAGCGTTGATCATGGTCTTTTTTAATCTATGAGTGTTGATATTTAAAGATAGATGTGGGAAATGTTTTCTATGAGACTAAATTATCTTCTTGCAAACATAAACACCCTTTTTTGGATTGACGTTGTGTGTTCGTTAGTCCTTCAGAGACCCAGAGAGAGCGAGACGTGTGCAGGTTTGGAGCAGGATTTAGTTTGTAAAGCAGCTGTGGTGGCCAGGCAGCCACCTCCAGCATAACAAGCGGCTCCTGGGGGAGCGCGAAGCCCCCATCTGCAGGTAATCGCTCTAATGAGGCTGGAGCTGATGGCAGGGGGGATCCTGGGAGGACTGAACGGATCCAGAATCAGGGTGGAGGGGCCTGTTGCTGGGTTTCCACACTGGCGTGGCTGGTTTTTTAATTCCGCCTGACGCTCCCGAGGGTGCAGCTACGCCACAAACGCTGCTGCTCCGTCCCAGCTCGTCCAGAAAAATCCAGAAGAGCAGCAACAGATGAGGAGCGAGAGCAGAAATGAGATTAGAGGCCCGGCCAGCGGGTAATCCGTTTATTCCCCGCCAGAGTTCTCTGCTAATAAATCCTCTCAATCTGCTCTTTTGGGGAAGAAAGAGGAAAGAATGGAGGCATAAGGCTGGGTCTCCCTCAGCCATCAGGTCTTTAGATTTACTTTGGCTCGCTGACGATCGTCTCCTCCCGTCTCAACCAGTTTAAACTGGTGTCGGCATCGGCAGCTGCAGTTGAGCCCGTCGCCACCAGGGGGCAGCAATGGTGCTTCGGCCTGCAGTCGCGATCTGGACACGTCGGTGTCGCTCACGCCCCCGATCTACCATCAGTTCTCGCTTTTTTTTGCACCCGCGTGTCATCAAGGCCACATCCAGACATCCCATAATACTGTACAGACGTGTGACTGTCCCCCGCAGGGCTACAGGGACACCCTGCAGACGCAGATGCTGGACGCGGCCCCGAAGCGGCCCGGCGAGGCTCGGTTCGGCGCCGCCCTGACGGAGGAGCAGCTGCACCACTTCCAGGACCAGCAGGTGGGGCAGCTGTACCAGCTGATGCTGGAGTCCAGCCGAGCCCGGAGACGGGTCCACGTCCAGGACCTAGAACCGCTCTGACCTCACCAGGACGTGGCTGTGGGAAGCCTCTGCGTCCTCCTGGGGCCTCAGCCACAGCGGAGGGACGGCCTGTCCCCCTCCGCCACGTCCTCATTGTCACCAGAGACCTGAGGAGACACGACGGTGGGCGGGACACAAAGACGCCGTCTTCACCCTCGCCAACCAGTCACTCAAAGCCTCGCCTCCTGGCAGCAGTGTGGAGTGGACCTTCTTCCTGTCCTGCAGCCACCAGAGGGCGCCAGACACGTGAGCTTCACCGCGATTCACCAGATAAACCAAAGTCCAACCACTCCACCCAGACGCCACCTGGACAGCCCAGCTGACAGGTGACAGCTGTTTCCACGGCGACAAAAGGGGCTTTTTAATTACCACGACCACCACTCCAGCGTACACGCGTGAAGGAGATCAATACCCGCCAGCAGCGTCATGTGAGCTGAATACGGCCGTCCCGCTAAAGCGCTAATCAATGCTATCAATCCTGAAAGGTCAAAGGTCTCGTTAGCCCGGGCAGAGAGCGCGCTAGCGCTGCCCCACGGGAAAATAACAGTTAAAGTCGTTCATTAGGAGGGTTTTACCACCAGTAATAGATAACCTTTACGGTTTCCTGTCCCGCGTGTGTTAGCTCAGCCGCTAACAAACCCTGTTGATTGAGTTTGTCCAGTCAATAAAGTTTTAGAGGCAACCATGTGAGTAAAAGCGTGTCGTAATTTCAGATGTGAGGATTATCTGCAAACTGCAGCTGGAATAAATTTGTTATTCTGCTGAAAGCTTCAGACGCTGGTGCGTGGTAACCAGATTACAAGCAGCAGATTCCAAACAGCCAGATTCCAAACAGATTACAAGAAGACAGATTACAAACAATATTCTACAAATCTCAACCTGAGCAGCCACGGGTTACAGACCGGCTGGTTCTGCTGGTTTCATATTCAGGTGGGTTTTTCCCTAATCTCAGTAACACGCCTGGCTCTGCGGCTACTTCCTGTTTCTGCAGGTAAACAGCAGGAAGCTGACTGGCTCATGTGACTCTTGCACCCTCACCGCAGCCGGAGACTCTGGCGAGAGCTGGTGAGGTTTTCATGGTTTCTTCTCTGGTTAACCACAAAAGGCCAGCTAGCATCCTGGTCTGGAGTCGGCTGCTCGGGTCAGAGCAGGAACATTAGCTTGACAACCGTGATTAAAATTAGTTTCAAATATTGGCTTTTCTCTGACGCTCCCAGAGAAAACACGGGGCTTGAAGACAGGAAATGAATCCTTGAAAACAGGAATTTGAGCCCAGAAAAACAGGAATCCTGCGGTTGCAGTCCGTATTATGGCCGCTAGGCGGCGCCACATTGGGCTTTTCGTAAGTAATATTTGTGTTTTTTGGCAGCTTCATGAACCTAAACAACAGAACTCTTTTTGAAATCCTCTTTTCTTCTCCAGAACTGGACGAACTGCTGCTCAGCGACCGAAAGCATCAATAATTCAGCATCTTCGTAGCTTCTGCGGCACAACCGGACGTCGTCTCGGCGCTGCGGAGCTATTTTTAGAGTTCATCCTTCGTCTTCCGGAACAAGTCGTTTCCACCTTGCCGCTAACTTTGAATGGACAGATTAATGCAGATGCCTCAGCCAATCAGAGGGGGCCGTGAACGACGCCGCGGCCTCTGACCAATCAGCAGCGACCTGAACTTTCCTCCAGGACGGAGGAAAGTTTTGGACGTTTGTGTGGATCAGCTGCTCCGTCAGACAAATCTGCGCTTCGTCTTCGGTGACGGAGACAGAGGCTCCTGACGGCGGCGTTGGTGACGGATACCAGAGGCTCCTGATGGCGGCGTTGGTGACAGCGGCGTTGGTGACGGACACCAGAGGCTCCTGACGGCGGCCTTGGTGACAGCGGCGTTGGTGACGGAGACAGAGGCTCCTGACGGCAGCGTTGGTGACGGAGACAGAGGCTCCTGACGGCGGCGTTGGTGATGGAGACAAAGGCTGCTGACAATGGCGTTGGTGACGGCGGCGTTGGTGACGGAGACAGAGGCTCCTGACGGCAGCGTTGGTGACGGATACCAGAGGCTCCTGACGGCGGCGTTGGTGACGGAGACAGAGGCTCCTGACGGCAGCGTTGGTGACGGATACCAGAGGCTCCTGACGGCGGCATTGGTGACGGCGGCGTTGGTGACGGAGACAGAGGCTCCTGACGGCAGCGTTGGTGACGGACACCAGAGGCTCCTGACGGCAGCGTTGGTGACGGCGGCGTTGGTGATGGACACCAGAGGCTCCTGACGGCGGCATTGGTGATGGACACCAGAGGCTCCTGACGGCGGCATTGGTGACGGCGGCGTTGGTGACGGAGACAGAGGCTCCTGATGGCGGCGTGGATGTTTGACGGATGTCAGGTTTATTGGCGGTGACGTGTTGGCTCAGGCGCGTGGGGGCTCGCGCGTTCATTATTCTGACACTTCCTTCCTCTGGGCGCAGATGAAGCCTCCATCTTTGGATTCCCTGCTCGCCGCGACCTTTGACCCGGGCCAGGTGTAAATGTTTGGTGAATCGATTCGGTGGCGGCTGACCTTCACGCCGGAGCCAGGAGGCCGGGAACATCTGAAAGCGGCGTGGGCTCCTCTGCTAGCGTCGTTAGCGTCCGCCGAAGTCCAGACTGGAAATTCAGCTTCTGCTTTGGTTCTGGTGGACGTTTCCTCCGTTTTCACCGTCTGCGTCAGGAAGAACCGGATCAGCGCTCCGAGTCAGACCTGTCACTTGCGCTCGCTTCAAAGGCGTTTAAATTTGGAAAAGTCGCTGGCGGCCGAAGGTCGCTCATTCTTTCCTGTGAAATAACCAGATTTTTACGCCCGGCGTCCTTGAGAGGAACAAAAACGCCTCATTTGTGTCTGAGGAAGACAAAAACACTTTTCTTTGGATGCTTTTGGGATCAGGATTCTCCGGGTTTGGTTTTCCAGAGCTAACGGCTTCTTCGGCCTCTGACTAGCCCAACCCTGCTAACGCTAACCACCCCCTCCAGCTGCGGTTGCCCCTGGATACCGTCCTCCCTGCAGACACTGGCCTCCCAGACTAGCCCCCCCTCCCCTCCCCCCACCAGGCCAGATCAAAGGTCAGGCCTCGGCGGGACCCGAGACCATGAAAGCAACTGGACCTGGCAGCCGAGCGGCCCCGAAACCCGCCGAGGCTAATTAGCAGTTAGCACCAGGCTGCGTCCTGGTGTCTCTGTAGTCGACCGAGGCCCCCCCACCCCCACCACCATCTTCCTCCTGCAGTCATGTGACAAATGAAGCTTCCAGAAATAATTTCCTCTCCTCAGTTTCAGGGTGGTGGGGGCCAGGCAAGGCGGCGCAGGGTGGGCGGCGGCGGCGGCGGAGAAGAGAGCGGCGAAAGTGTTTCTGACGGTTCTGTGATGACGGCCGACTGTCAGGCTGAATCTGTGATTGATTAAACGTGACTGGATGGAAATTTGACAGGCGGCAGGCTTCCTGTCTGAGCCGGGGGGGTCAGGACCCCCACCGAGCAGAGGCTGATGACGGGAAGGTTCTGAGAGACGAGCCCGGTTTTCCCAGATTTATCCCCAGGCTAACGGCGTTGTTGCGGACCTGCCGGGCCCCCACGGGCCCCCGCGGGCCCCCAGCCTTCAAACCAGGAGCGGGATGAGATGGATGGAAAGGTCAGATTCCATCGCTGGGCCCCGCCAGGGCCTGGGGGGAGTATTTAACGCCGCTGACCTGAGCGGAGGCTAGATGGCGAGGAAGGAGTCACTTCCTCCCGGGACCAGAACCCTCGGGTCATCTGTCAGCCGGCCTCTAGGGGGCGCGACGTCAGCAGCCTGAGCCTGTAGCTGCGCTGAGCTTCCGTGCGCTTTCCTCTTCTTCCACCTGAGCAGCGCTAAAAGCTGCCGGAGTATTTCCAGCTTCAGCGGGGGCTCGGGACAGCGGCGGGCAGGACAACAACGCGGAGGCTAAACGCGCACGTCAAGAGTCTGTTAGCTTCCGCCCACTCTGTGCCGCACACTGGTAATTAAACTGTCACCGTCTCGGCGCGCAGCGAGCAACACGGCGTCCCGCGTGAACACCGAGTCCTGACGCTAACGGCGATGTCCTCGGGTCGGGGGGACAAAGAGACACTCCCGTTTTTGTGTCGTGACATTTTTGAGCGCCGACTGTTGATGCAGAACCACGTGTGGCCACCGGAGGGCAGCTCTGGGCTCCAGCCTTGGTCCCTGCAGATGAGCAGAGACGCCTGTCCTCCGACGTGGACGCAGCTTCGGCCAGAAGCCTCATTTTGACCTCGCTAAGCTAAATCCATCAGGTGCTGGCCACCAGCAGAGGGCGGAGCCTGCTGGAGGGGGCGCTGATGGCCACGCCCACTTCACAGGTCATTCAAACGTGGATCGGCGCCGTGAACAAAAGAGCTGGTGTGATCCAAATCACAGCCTCCACGCGCGCACACACGCGTGTGCGTGTGTGCGCGCGCATGTGCGTGTGTGTGTGTGTGCGTGTGTGTGTGTGTGCGTGCGCGTGTGCATGTTAACGAGCCTCTCAGTGAATTAAAAATGGGCCGAGGCGTCCGCCATCCCCCCAGACGACAGGAGAGCGCCGCAGAGACCCCTGAGTCATTTGGCGTGTTGGCAGAGGAAGATGCAGCCCGCCGCGCATAAACCACACCATTACAGGCGAGTTTGGGAGCGTTCCGCAGCGATTGAAGCGGCGGCGTCCTACGACCTTTGACCTTGACCTCTGACTCATCCGTCAGCGTTTGTGCGGTGACCTCGGCTCCGGTTCTGTTCTCCTGACGCAAACGCACCTCTTCTGGGTCAAAGTCTCAAAAAAGAGGAAAACGCACGATGAGGAGCTTCTACGTGCTAACGGCGTTAGCTCGCTAACAGGCGTGATCAATGGCGACTCCTCAGCCTGTATTTATGAGCTCGCTCTCCTCCACAGGAAGTTCCTGCCGTAGGTTTCGCTAAAATGTGACCATAAACGCCAACAGAGATGCCATAAATCAGCTGTTCACCCCCCCGACAGGAAACACTTCACGCTAATTGAATGAAAAACGCAGGAGCAGCTTTTAGCTCCTGTTTCTGTGTAGCTGATTGATGCTGCTGGTCTTCACCACGCGGGAGGCGGCGTGAGGAGGCGGGAGGCGGCGTGGCCGAGGCTCCGACAGGTGATTCGTAATCAACCAGAAGGGTAATTTCCGTTTATGATAACCGTTTATCCTCCGTTTACTCGCCTTCCTCTCTCCTTTTGAGTGTTTTCATGCTAACGCTAACAGCTGTATTTGTTCACTCGCGCCGCGCTGCTAACAGGAAATGAACTTTTTCAATTTGTCAACACGCAGGAGGAAGCGGCGGCTCCGCCTCTGCCGCCGTCCACGTGGACTTCTCCAAAAGCACGACCTTTGACCTTTGAGGTAAATGTCCTTGACCGTTAGATGCACACAAAAGCAGGCTAATGCCACCATGATTTGAGCTAAGCTAGCTGGTGTTTGTGATTGGATAATCTGCCCAAGCTGCTCCTGGAACGGGACCAGAACCAGAACCAGAACCCTTACCACATGGGTGAGGAATGCTAATTAACGCAGCCCAACGTCTGCTAATATTAGCTGCAGTACCTGTCACCACCACTGGGCCTGAACCAGTAACAGCACGAATGGCGTTCGGGGGCGGGGGGGCGAGGTGCTTACCCAGGCTGGACTGGGGCTCTTTGGAACGCCGCCCTTCGTCATCAGCTTCCTGACGCAGAAGCTCTGCTAATCTGGTTAAAGACTGCGGCAGTGCGGTGGCGAGCGCCGGCCACGCCCTCCCTCCCCCTCCTGCCCCGCCAGCGGGGAGCTCCGGCGTGTTTCCCCGCCTCGCCGTGATTAACGACGTCTGGCCTTCGTCCTCTTCGTCATTGTGCGCAGAAACGGCGAGATGACCTCATTCGAAGGCTCTCGGACCAGGCGGGAGAACGGGGGCGTGTCCCACCTGCACGGACCAATGAAATCACTCGTTCTCCATCAGATGCTGTCACGTTCTTCACGGCCGTTGTTGCTTTCCTGGAAGCTGATTCAGGAACAGTGGGAACATCTGCCCCCCCAGATCACCTGATCCAGACCAGAGCCGCTCTAGAATGACTGGATCCTCCCTGCGTCACCATGGCAACCTCGTCTCAACTTCTGTACCAAGAACCTTTCTCAACCCAGCTCCAGGGAAACAAAAGGTTCCTCTGCCCGTTCGCAGAAGCTCTCCCTGGTTCTTGGAAACAGCTGAACCTTCCAGAATTACCACATGATAATGGTTCCACCCAGAACCTTCTCTGAGGTTCCACCCAGAACTTTCTCTGAGGTTCCACCAAGAACTTTCTCTGGGGTTCCACCCAGAATCTTCTCTGAGGTTCCACCCAGAACCTTCTCTGGGGTTCCACCCAGAATCTTCTCTGGGGTTCCACCCAGAACTTTCTCTGAGGTTCCACTTAGAACCTTCTCTGAGGTTCCACCCAGAACTTTCTCTAAGGTTCCACCTAGAGCCTTCTCTGAGGTTCCACCCAGAACCTTCTCTGAGGTTCCACCAAGAACTTTCTCTGGGGTTCCACCCAGAACCTTCTCTGAGGTTCCACTTAGAACCTTCTCTGGGGTTCCACCCAGAATCTTCTCTGAGGTTCCACCCAGAACTTTCTCTGAGGTTCCACCCAGAACTTTCTCTAAGGTTCCACCCAGAACTTTCTCTAAGGTTCCACCCAGAACCTTCTCTGAGGTTCCACTTAGAACCTTCACTGAGGTTCCACCCAGAATCTTCTCTGGGGTTCCATTTAGAGCCATTCTCCCCCTGTGAAGAGTTCCTCTCCAACAGGAACCTTTGCTCAACTCTCTGATTCAGTTCCTGGTAGAACCTGTGAAGAGGCCCTTTCTTCAGCGTTGAGGATGAACTCCAGGCTACTCCAGGTTCCTGTGTCCACCTGTGTCTTCTAATTGGTCCCTCAGAACTCGGCTGTCACTCAAACGAGCCTCCAGCTCGTTAAAGGGCTAACGGAGGAGCGTGTGACTATGAAGCACCGGTATCTGCTCACGCTAGTTCCTCCTAATAAGCTCGTTAGCATTTTCCACTTGGTACGACCCGGTTTCATCAGTCGGGACGGAACCAAAGCTGGTTTGCAGAAACTTTGTCGGTCTGACGTCCCACAAGTTTCAACAACAGCCAATTATTTAGGGTTAATTAATATGGTGACCTCTGACCCGAGAGGGCGGGGCTGGTGTCATACACAGGAGCCACCACTAGGTGGGATGGTGGATGGATCTGGTCCGAAAGAACTGGCCAAAGTATTCGGTTTCCTTAAATCCGATGGAACTGTAACCATGGTAACCTCGACCAGCAACGTTTGATTGGCTCTGTGCTTCTAGCTGTTCTAACTGCCCCCTTTGTTGCTTTTCATTATTTTTCTGCGTTGACGAGGTAGCCGGTCGCCATGACGACGTATGACCTGTCCGGCAGCCTTGTTTACTCGGAGCAGCTGGGTGATACGAGCGCTTTTAATTATACGAATAAAAGCGTGTTTGGATTTGGGTTGTGGTCGGTTTATACGCTGACGACTCGTTTCTTTTATCTTTACGCCCGGTGCCGTCTAACGTTGATGTCCGGCCCTGGTCGTAAACTTGTCACGCTACCGACTAAAGACGAAGAATTATGCGTAGCTACGCCGCCGAAGCGCAGCCTTATGTGTTTGCATTAATGAGTTCATTAACGATGCGATTGACTTTCACGCATTAAACCGATTTTAGCCACTCGTCTTTTCTCCGTCTTGTTTATCTTTGCGCCACCTTGACGACAGGATAGGCAAAAGCAGACACGCGCGGGTTTATCAGTCGGTAAACAGACTGACAACACAACTACTGTTTATCGGACGGCCATAAACGCATCACCGAGCTAACGCTTAGCTGCTAGCTACACAGAAGTCCACAGTTTTGTCGGGTTTTTTTTAAGAAACTTTTTAAGAAACTTTAAACCAACGCAAAGCTCCGCCCCCTCAGTACCAGCGTGACAACATCGTTGCAGCTAAAATTGTCGTTAGCAGTCGACAGAACGATAACGTCTAAAAGTGGAGGCGGAGCTGGTTTTGGTTGCGCTGATGATCTCTGCAACCTGGCCATGGTTCCTGCAGAGAAGAAGATGGTTCCGAGGAGCCAATCATGGCCCTCTTACACGCTCGCAGCAGAATCCTGCGCAGAAAGAGCCCGGCGAGCACAAACTGGGGCAGCTTCCTGTCGTCTTTCCGTGTTTGACGTCTGCTGGGGAGGGTCGCAGGTTTCAGCTGCAGGAACAGGAAGTCAGACAAAATCAAGTCTAGCACGCTAGTTAGCATCGCTATCGTGCTAATGCTTCCAACTTTGATACACTCGGAGGGTCAGGTAGAGAAACTGGTTATACTGGGACAGTGGGGACAGAGGGACTGGTTATACTGGGACAGTGGGGACGGAGGGACTGGTTATACTGGGACGGTGGGGAAAGAGGGACTGGTTATACTGGGACAGTGGGGACGGAGGGACTGGTTATACTGGGACAGGACAGTGGGGACGGAGGGACTGGTTATACTGGGACAGTGGGGACGGAGGGACTGGTTATACTGGGACGGTGGGGACGGAGGGACTGGTTATACTGGGACGGTGGGGACGGAGGGACTGGTCCATGTAGAATTTCCACTTATTCTTATTACTTATGGTGATTTTTTTTCACTGAGGGTAAATGAGCGCTCTCATTCCCATCTGGACCATTTTAATTAACGTTTTGGCTCTTTGGTGACTCATCTGTGTGTGTGTGTGTGTGTGTGTGTGTGTGTGTGTGTTTACAACCTTTGAACGCGCTGTTTTGTGTTGAAGGTGTGATTCTTTGTGCAGCGACGTTTGATTCATCCAAACATTCTTTCCAAGCACTTGACATTTAGCGGCTAACAAAGGCTAGCTGCGTCTGCTAGCGTGAAGTGCAGGTGACTGTTGTGTGTTTGGGTAAAGTGGAAGCCCACTCATGGTCCTTCTGGCTCCTCGACAACCACCACATTTAATTACCTCCCTGTAACCAAAGTCAGCACTTGTGGGTGTTTTGGGGGGTTAAAATCTAACCTTTTATCCTTTGACCACGTTGGTTCTCGTTCATCCAGGTCTCGTCACAGATTTTAGCTTCTACCTCCAGGAACCTCCAGAAGTTCCTCCAGAGGAGCGTGTGGGGCTGCAGAACTTCGGAGCAAGTCTGAAGGTTCCAGCTGTGGACAGCAGTGATGCTAGCACATGTTAGCAAAGGTACCAAAGGTGTGTTCTTGAACCCGTGTTCTGAGTTTCGATGCTGCGTGGACACGAGCTCCTGGAGGAGCTTCAAACTTCTGCCCTGAATGCAGGATTTCAGGTTGTGACGTGTGAAAACGTCTGGAACCAATCGATTTTTCCTCACTGTCGATGGTGGGAGCATAAATCTGATAAAGGCGGCGCAGGAAAGCGCGCGCGTTCTCAGGAGGTCCTGAACCAGGTCACGTGTGGAGCGTGATGTGATTCCAACCAGCCTCTCAGGATTTAAAGCCTGGGGAGATTTCATTAGCCCTTCGCTGGGAACCGTATGGAACGGTTCCTGGGTGGTGGAGCCGAGCCGCAGGAGAACCTCCAGCGCTGCTGATCTGAATTAAAGAGTAGTGGTTGCCACGGACACCAGCAACAACGAGGTTCCACCCATCGGGTCAGAAGGATTAGTGGATCCACCCCACCGGACTCTGGGATGTCTGGGAGTTAGCTGCTAACTAGCCTCTTCAGGCTAATCTACCTTTTCATCTTCGTAGGGGTGCTAACTGTTAGCGACGACCGACCGGAGGGGTCCAAAAGTACAGGAGGCTAATTTAGCCACAGACAAACTTCACCTCCAGACTGTGGACAGCTCCTGGTTCCAGTTCCCTGGTTCTTGTCCTCTGGTTCTAGTTCCCTGGTTCTAGTCCTCTGATTCTAGTTCCCTGGTTCCAGTTCCCTGGTTCTAGTCCTCTGGTTCTAGTTCCCTGGTTCTAGTCCTCTGATTCTAGTTCCCTGGTTCTAGTTCCCTGGTTCTAGTTCCCTAGTTCTAGTCCTCTGGTTCTAGTTCCCTGGTTCCAGTTCCCTGGTTCTAGTCCTCTGGTTCTAGTTCCCTGGTTCTAGTCCTCTGGTTCTAGTTCCCTGGTTCCAGTTCCCTGGTTCTAGTCCTCTGGTTCTAGTTCCCTGGTTCCAGTTCCCTGGTTCTAGATCTCTGGTTCTAGTTCCCTGGTTCAGTTCCCTGGTTCCAGTTCCTGTTCTAGTCTCTCTGGTTCTAGTTCCCTGGTTCCAGTTCCCTGGTTCTAGTTCCTGTTCTAGTTCCCGGTTCTAGTTCCCTAGTTCTAGTCCTCTGGTTCCTAGTTCCTGGTTCCAGCTCCTGGTTCCAGTTCCCTGTTCTAGTTCTCTGTTCTAGTTCCCGGTTCCAGTTCCTGTTCTAGATCTCGGGTTCTAGTTCCCTGATTCTAGTCCCTGGTTCCAGTTCCCTGGTTCCAGTTCCCTGGTTCTAGTTCTCTGGTTCTAGTTCCCTGGTTCCAGTTCCCTGGTTCTAGTCCTCTGGTTCTAGTTCCCTGGTTCCAGTTCCCTGGTTCTAGTCCTCTGATTCTAGTTGTCTAGTCCTAGTTCTCTAGTTCTAGTTGTCTGGTTCTAGTTCTGGTTGCTCTCTTAGATCAGCTGTGGTCAGCTGGTGTTTGTCTTCCATCAGGTTCTCCTGATGGGTCCACCAGGAGCTGCTGGTGGACCCATCAGGAGAACGTGCTCCACCCACAGAGCTAAAACGTTTTCCAACCTTCGTCACTCAGAACGTGACCCACCATCCTGCCCCGACATCCGTCCTTCTCTTTCTCTCTGAGTTCCATTTCCTGTCATGGCTGCCGTGGCGACTGTGGCGACCGTGGCGACTGTGGCGACCGTGGCTGCCGTGGCGACTGTGGCAGCCGTGGCTGCCGTGGCGACCGTGGCTGCCGTGGCGACCGTGGCAGCCGTGGCGACTGTGGCGACCGTGGCAACCGTGGCTGCCGTGGCGACTGTGGCGACCGTGGCAGCCGTGGCGACTGTGGCGACCGTGGCGACCGTGGCTGCCGTGGCGACTGTGGCGACCGTGGTTGCCGTGGCGACCGGCGTGTCGACTTCAACCGCTGACGGACGGTTTGATCCCCCTGAACATCAGCGGCTCTGTGGGTCATAACTTCAGCCATAAACACTCGTCTTCACATCCCCCCCTGCTGCTCATCACCACCTCTGCCCCCCACTCACACACACACTGAAACACACACACACACACACACACACACACACACACACACCCCTCGGCCGCTGTCACAGATTTGGCGATTAACTTCACCGGGCCTCCGTGACCCCCCCACACACCCTCCCCCCCCACCCCCCCCGTAATGTATTCAAACGTTAGCGACGGTTGACCTTTGACCTCAGAATGCCTTTTTAAGGGTCCGAATTTACCAAAATAAACATCAGCACATCGTAGCCCCGCCCCTCAGCGATGATCAGCGACCCCGTTTAATCCATCGGAGGGGAAGGTTGCACCATAACAGATGACTACCTACCGCCATCAGTGGAGACCCTCAGCCAATCAGACGCCGCGGCCTCAGCGGGGACGCCGGCGGCCTTTTCTCATGGAGATCAGTGGCGCAGGCTGCCTCCTCCGCCTCCTCCGCCTCCTCCGCCCGTCATCCGTTTGTTCCTTGGGTTGATGGCGTCTCATCACCTGACCGGCGCCGCCGCTGTAGGTGGAGCCTGAGCCGATGGAGGTCAAAGGTCTTCTGACCGGGTTGGCGAGCCCACACACGCCCCCTGGTGGCCGCGCCCCCCTGCCGGAGCCTCCAGGTCCAGATCAAAGAACTCTTTCATCTGTTCGTAACTTCTGCTTTTGCGGCAGCCCTGGTCACGTGGGGGATGACACCCGCGCACCTTTCCTCTCGGGACGGTGACGTAACTGATTTCCGACCATGAAACGCGCGTAACTACGTTGTCACACTGCACGCTCGTGACCGAGTGCGTGTAATCCCGCTACAGTAACGCGTTACCCGGCGGGTATAAAGGGGCGCGCGTGAGGCTCCGCGAGCCAGAAGCAGCTGCAGTGCTGAGCGCGCGGAGGAGCGTTAGGAGAGTTTATTTCCACCCACACGAGGCAGGCGCGCGCCATGGACGAGTGCTGAGAGGCTCGCGCTCAGTTCGGTTTGCTCCGCGCGCTGTGAAGTTGATTTGAGCTCGTGAACCCGAATAGAAACATGAAGTTCCTGCTTTTTTCCGTCCTCGTGGCTCTTTGCGCCGTCGCGCGAGTTTGGTGCCAAGAAATGGATCCGAAAGAAGAAGCGGATTACTGGAGCAGTAATCCGATCCAGGTGAGGTGAAAGACGCCTGCGGGCTCAGGTTAAGCCACTCAAAGTTCGTTTTAAATGATAACAAACTGCTGCTGAATTTCCGTGATTTATTTATTTTTTTTTTGACGTAGAAAAACGCTTCAGGTCCTTTTTTATCCCGGGAATCCTGATGAATTAGCGGCTAATTGAGGCTGATTAAGTAACGCGTGGCTCTGGTTCCATCACTGATCGGATGTGATCGGATGTGATCGGGGATCTGACTTCCGGCCGATCACAGACAGAAACGAGCTCATTGATATTAGAGACACGCGCGGAGTTTGACATTGTGAGCTGGACACGAGCCAGAAGCTTAAAGAGGCTCGAGCCATCACGGAGATGAATCAATCACAAGCGCGTGCGTGTGTGTGCGCGCGCCCCAATAAGGGAAATCGATCCTGGGGTTAAAAGCAGACAGTAAACGGGCCGTTCTCCCACACACGCTGACCTGGTTGACTGTTTGTAGGACGGCTGGTTCCCCGACAGCCCGGTCAGGGAGATCCTGCTGAGGATGACGAGGAAGCCGCGGCCGCATCACTTCATCGGCCTGATGGGGAAGCGCTCCATGGGTGAGTCCTCCACCCGGCCTTGCAGCCAGCCCGCAAATAAACAGCCTGTCAGGGCAGACTTCTGAAGGTTCTTCCTCCTTCTCCCGCAGCAAACGCACAGCTCGCCCACAAGCGTAAGTTCTCTTCATCTCACCTCAGCGCAAATGTTGCAGTTGGCAAAGAAAAGACACCAGCAAATGGGAGGAAGAAGCGCCAAACGAGCCTTAATCCAGCCCAAATCTGCCGGATTTCCTGTCAAAGTTCTTCGGCTCGAATTAAAATGGCGAAAATTCGGTGGTTTCAGAAGAGCGCAGCGAATTTAATTAACTCACCGTGAATTCTTTTTCTTCTTTGCGAGCAGCGGTGGTGTGTGTGTGTGTGTGTGTGTGTGTGTGTGTGTGTGTGTGTGTGTCTGACTAAATTAGTCCGCGACAGCGCGCAGCATCAATAAATAAACATCTCATTTATTTGCCGACTGTCAGTCAGTCAGTCAGTCATTAGAGGAGAGAGAGGATCAATCCCTCAAGGACAGTGCGTGCGCGTGCGCGTGTCCAACTCATCTGTCGGAACAGCAACAATAATTCAGCTGTATTTTATTTTCTCTAAAATCAGTGTTAATCATTAATATTGACCGTTGTGCTGGTTTACAACGCGCACACACGCGCGCACTGATGGACCGCACCAATTCGTTCCACGCGCACGAGCCCAGCAGGAGGTTGGGGGCGTGGCCCGAGCGAAACCGAGTTCGAGTCGGGTTATTTCCGGCTGACAAACGTCTGTTTGTCTTCCAGGACATAAAATCAACTCTTTCGTCGGTCTGATGGGCAAAAGGAGCCAAGAGGAGCCAGGTGAGCCGCCTCCGCCCACGGGCCCCTGCCGGCCCAGAATCAACCCCACCCACCCTTCCCGTCTCCACCCTGACTGACGCCCGCTGTCTCTTGCAGATTCCTACGAGTGGAGCACAATACAGACGTACGACAGGCGCCGCTAAGCGGAAGTCCCCCGCTCACCTGTCCTGGGGGGGCCGGGGGCACCTGATGCCGGTTTTTGTTCTTGTGTGTAGCTGTTAGTCAGACGTTTCCGTTCCCACGTGGTCGTGACGTCAGTGCTGTGCCCGTGCAGTTCAGTCCCAGCAGCAGGTCGACGGAGGCGTGACGTCACCATCTGCGATTTAGGTGTGTTTTAGCCGACTCAGTGTGTTGTGGACCACCAAGGCAAGGCGAGACCCCCCCGGTCCCGAAGACTGCTCTGCCAGCCTCATCACTCTTGTTCTGTGATCACCGCGGAGATTTCATTTGTTTTGCTTTATTCAGGCGGAATTTCAGGAAATCTGCCTCACGGTGGTTTCCCCAATATCATTTTTTACTTGTTCAACTTCAGTCTGTAAGTGTTGGATTTCTTGTAAGAATAAAAAAAGAGAAAAAAAAAAACAAAACAAACGTGTTAAATGTGTCGATCGCGCCCTCTAACGGACATAAGCGGTACTTTTCAAAGATGACGTGAAGCAGGAGGTTTATTTTAGTAAAACAAAAAACAGTCATTTCATCTTTTTGGATGAACCTTCAAAGACTGGATTACAGCAGCGGCTCTGGAACATTCAGAAACGTGGATCACAGCCTGTCGGCTAACATTTAGACTCCACCAGCAAGCGAAAAACCGCAAACGCTAATGCAAACTAAGGAATGAGTGGGACAGCTGACGGTATTAAACACGTCATCTCCAGCCGTGACCAACTGATGTCCTTCACACCAGGAGCATCAGGTCTGAGTCACACGGGGCCAGTTAATGGAAGATACAGCGCTAACAACACAGATGGCAGGATAGTCACAGTGCTGTTAGGAGGGAGTCTGATTTTAAGGCCTCATGGTTAATTCAAAAGTTAAGAGCTTTTTAAACTATTGAAAAGGTCGTCAAAAAGCTACAAGGTTAAAAAAAGAAGCAGAACGTCTGACAGAGGAGAAAATCCAGTGTAAAAACACATTAACCATCTGAGGAACAAAGCAAACGTCCGAGGAGCGTAAACAAGACACTTTTATCCATTTACGTGCTCTGACTTCAGGAGACTCTTGTCTGAGGGTCGTGGGGTCGAGACCCGAGGCAGCGACTCCATTTACTTAGTCTCGTGGTCTGAGAGTGAAGAAGCCCCATAAGGAAATTTGTTCTAGCTAGCTTCTGATTTTAGCGCTAAAATGCTTGCGAGCACGTCAAAGCGAGACTACAGCTAGGTTAGCAACGGGGGGGTTAGCTGCTCATTCCACTTTCTCCGGCTCGTAGAAGGCGAGGGTCCGCGCTGAGGGGTCCGTGGCGTTTAACCACTCTGGCATCCAGTAATGAGGGAGCCAGTCAGCGCGGCCTGGGAAGAGCTTCTCAAAGAGCTGCCTGTAGTAGTAGGCCTCTTTGGTGGGTGGGGGGTTGACGGGGAACGTCTGCTGGGCCTTCTCCAGCTGCTCATCGCTCACCTGAGGACATGTGGGCGACACAGGTCAGAGGAACCGAGCCACAACCCGATGGACACCTGACCTAGCGAGGGGAAAGAGCTGCACACGCACCAGCGCCTCCACGTGTTCCTGCAGGCAGACGTACCACGAGTTCTTCACCGAGGTCACGCCGTCACTGAAGGCCTCTTTGCGCCTCCACAGGATCCCGTCTGGGAGCAAGTCGAGACCCGAGAAGGCGTCCCTCAGGAGGAACTTCTCCACCCCTTTCTGCTCCAACAGAGGTGAGTCAGTGACCGTCATTCGGCGCGGGCGTGGCCCCACACATGCACTCACCTGTGGGACCCTCATGGCCTCGGGCAGAGACAGGTAGTAGGAGGTAAACCTGTGGTCCAGGAAAGGAACCCTGAGCTCCAGCCTGGGACACAAACGGGGACGTCAGACCAGCAGAGAAGACCCGGCTGTGACACGGGTCACTTCAAAGTTACCCGTGAGCAGCGGTGGCGCGATCGGACCGCAGCACGTCGAACAGGTACAGCTCCTCCATCAGCCGCACGCTTTCCGCCGCCGCCGCCTCAGGATTCGGAGCCTGAGGAGGACGACTCCGTTAGCATGTTCCCCCCTTTGTCCTTGTCTCCCCGCGTGAGTGGGCGGGGCCTCGGCTGGCTGGTAACCTTCACACACCTTTGCTCACCTGAGCGTCACTTTTCTTCAATGTAAAACTTAAACCACTAAAACTTCCCTTTTTGTCCAAATTATCAGATAAATCTGAGTCACATGATCTTAGAGCTTCTAAAACCATCAGAGGAACAATTCAAAGCCCTGAAAGTTCACTTGTTTAGCTGTTTATCGTGTTGTTATGGAAGGTTCTTTATTAAACGTTAGAGGGTGATTTGTCGTTTATGGCGCCCCCTGCTGATGAAGACGGGGATTACACCCTGCCCTCCGCAGGTTTGATTAATTCGGACTTCTAAAAGATTTGCTGAGACGTCACCTTGTGGAAGTAGATGTAGCCCTGCGTGAGCTCGTCAGAACCCTCGCCAGAGAAGATCACCACGCTGTCCGACTTCTGCCTGATGTACTTCGACACCAGGAACATCGCTGCGGTGGACACAGAGAAGGGGACGCGTGAAGGCGGGGACAGGTCACGTGACCGAGAGGAGGGGCCGGCGCCGACGACCTCAGCGACCTCGGGGCCGTAGATTCCTCTGAGATTTAAAAGCATTCAGGAGGAAAAGGAATGTGGCGACGCCGCGGGCGCCATTTTCTTCACATCGTTGAACATCGACGCGCACGGACCGAACACTGGAGGTTCCTCGCGCTCCTCCCTTTGTTTTTTTGAGATGGTTTTGATTCAAAGGCAAATGAATTCCTGCTCTGGAAGCTTTCTACTGGGGGTAAGCGAATGCTGCTGTTGCCATGGCTACAGCTGAAGCCATACTTACGGACTGAGGCGCGTACGGTGGTGATGTCATACGTCTCCAGGTGATAGATGACTTCCTGGACCGCCTGGATCCCTTCCTGGACGCTGAAGTTCACCTCGTGGTGTTCGCTGCCGATGTGAGCCGCCACCTGACGGACGCAAGCCTCAGGCTCAGCCTCCGCCATCGCAAGGGGCAAAGGTCACGGGAAGAAGAACTCACCTTGCGGGCCGCCAGCAGGTCGGGGCTGTCGTCCGAGCCGATGGAGAAGGTCTGGAGAGGGTACTGCAGCTTCTCCTCTTTGGCCAGCTTCATCAGGGTGGCAGACACCAGGCTGGAGTCCAGGCCACCTGAGGAGCGTCGGCACGCCGTCAGCAGGAGCGCCGTCAGCAGGAGCGCCGCAGCGGCGTGAGAAGCAGCGCGCGAGAAGCCCCTACCTGAGAGGAGGCAGCCGATCCGCCGCTGAGCCATCAGGCGCTTCCTGACGGCGCTCTCAAACAGAGTTCTGATGTTTGCCTTCACCGTTTCCTCGTCCAGACCTACGAGCACACGGTCAAGCAGAGACAGGGAAGGTGGCGTGGCGGCGCAGGCGTACCTGCTGGCAGCGCCGGGACGCTGTCGTAGACGGCGTGGGCCGGCTCCTCGGTGCAGCGGTGGAACGCTTCCATCTGGAGCGACGCCACTTTGCCGTTGGGCTTCAAACCGAAGACCTGGCAGTGGCCCGGAGGGAAGGGACCCACGGCGGCGTTGGCCTCCGCCAAGCAGCTCAGCTCCGTCAGGCCTTCCCAACGACAACAACGGCCAATCAGAGAAGAGTGTCAAAGCGCCGCAGGAGGCGCCCGGAACGCTACCTTTGGCCTCCGAGCAGACGCCCAGGAACCCGTCCTGGGTGAGGACGTGGAACAAAGGCCGGACTCCGAAGGTGTCCCTGCCCACGCAGACCTTCCTGTTGGCCGTGTCCAGCAGGACGAAAGCAAAGACGCCGTCCAGCAGGGACGCCATCTTCTGGGGGCCGAAGCGCTCGTAGAGGTGGAGCAGGATCTCGCCGTCCACCTCGGTCTGGTGCTCGAAGCCAAAGCGCCGCCTCAGCTGGAAGAAGCAAGACAGAGCTGCAGACAGGAGCCACCCACAACCCGGGAGGACGTCCCCCCAGCCCCGCCCTCACCGCCAGGTGGTTGTAGATCTCCCCGTTGTAGCAGAGCCACAGGAAGGGGAACTTCATGATGCGCAGCGGCTGCATGCCGTGCAGCTGGTCGATGATGGCCAGCCGGTGGAAGCCGAAGCAGCAGTTGGGGAAGCCGTTGACGTTCTCGATGCGGAAGGCGTCGGGGCCTCGGTGGGCCACCTTCATGGCGTTGACCAGGTGAGCCGACAGGCAGTCGTCGCTGCCAAACACGGCCCAGATGCCACACATGTTAGCGCTGGAGACAGAGCAGACAGGGGGCGTTCACGTCCCTGGTCCAGGACCAGCCAGAGCGCGCTGGTCCGGGACCAGCCAGAGCGATTCTGCAGCCTGTCAGCAGGGGGCGCGCAGGCTCATTCAAGGTCCCCTCCCGCGACACACCCAACCACCAGTGCGTAAAACAGGGCCAGAATGTGGATTCCAGCGTGTAAACGTGGTGCAGAAGTAGAAACGGCAGCATTTCCAAAAGAAAAGTCGGGTTCAATTAATCCGCAAATGAATTTCTATGATAAAAAGACAGAAGACGGAGGATGAAAGTGCTGAAGTTTAGCGGATGGATTTCACGCAGCCCGGTGATCCTTCCTGGCGAAGCGCTTTAATGTCTTTGATCTGCTTCAGATAATCTGCACTTTGATAAACATGTTTGGAACATTAAACTTTGCTGGAAACTCGAGGTTCTGTAAAAACACTCACCGTGAGAGATGCCGAAACCCACCTCGACTCAGGAGCCGCCGATGTGACAAAGTGTGCGTGAAAATTTCCACTTAGAGCCTAAAACCGAAACCGGATGGACTTGGTTTGCTTCCAAAATAAGAGCATGGGGCAAAAGTCACCGATAAGATGAGGTTTTCATAGAGACAAACGTTGCCCCACTACTGCAGCCTGCTGACATTCACGGATATGGGGTCATTTTAGTTACTGAGACTCACTGCCACGGATCCGAGCTGACGAGTCTTTTATTTTAAAGGAGACATTATTAGGTCACTTCCTGATTGTGTGGCTTCTGCAACTGTTGCTGCTGTTGCATCACTGAACACCCCCAGAGCTGAAGACGTTGCTCTCTCGGTCTGGACGACGTGGTCAGATCTGAAACCGGGGAACTTTATTGCAGCACGTCGCCTTTTTTCAGCTCCAGCAGAGACTAAAAACACACACAAGCATCCGGTTCCACCGCCACTGCTGCTCTCCTGTCGCCTCTGCTCTGTGTTCCTCTCAGGTTCGCTCTTCTGTGCAGCTGCAGAACCTCAGAGGCAGGAAGTGAGCATGAAGGAGGTTCTAGAGCAAACAGGAAGCAAAGGAAACAGAATAATGAGCCGGTGGACGTGGAGACGTCAGTCGTCCAACCGTTGCAGGTCTTTATTACACTTTGATTATTGTTATTCTTTGTTTGAGCACAGTCAAACGTGTCATTCTGACAGTGGTTTAGCGCTTCGACTCGGTGCTTCCGGTATGCATGAGGGGGCGTGGCTGTGGTGCAGGACGTTGTTACATGTTAGTACCCGTGTGAGGGTGGTAGGACAGGTAGGACAGGTAGGACGGATTTTTGGGGACGGAGGAACCAGTAAGCAGAGCTGGCAGGTCTGAGTCTGATGTTAATTCATCTGCTCAGGATTAAAAAGTTGCGGTAAATCCTGCAGGTCGATCATTGCTGTGCTTTGGTGACACCTGCTGGCCGCTAGGGAGAAGTACCCGAGATACTCAAATATAGTCACAAAGTCTAAGCAATTTACAGTCTTACGTACTTCTGCAAGGTTTGGTTGAATTCACAGAAAAACGTCTAATTTGTAGATAACATCTATTTATTAAAACGAATTTTATGTTGTTAAATTAAACAGGAAAACGGGAGAATAAAATTGAATTTCAACCGTAACTCAAACTAGGTCTGAACTATGATTAATTAGTTCGTTTAAAAAAAATACCAAAACACCGACATAAAAGCCAGACTAAACATTCAGAATGACAAATGTTTACATTAAAAAAGGAGGGGGTAAAGAAATGCAACAAAATTTCATCGGGATTTTAACATACTTATTAAAAAAGCAATAAAAGATTATAAATGTGGATATTTATAAGATCGGGTCATATTTAGCTTAAATACGAAGTTAAAATATGTATTTGCTGATCTTTATACGCTTTATTGTCAACTGATTAAAGAGTTTCAAAATAGTGTTTTTAAAGATATAAATTTATATATTTACAACTGACCAAGGCGGGGAAAAAGCGCCCTCATCGGGATGATTTCAGTACTACACGTCTCACCCCCTCACCCCCGCCCACCCACGTGACGGTGTTTAATCCGACTTAAAACATGAACACCTGAGGCAGCCCTGGACAGGTAACCCGGGGAGGATGCCGCGTCCGCCATCTTTCCTGTTCTTCTCCTCCGGACTCCTTCTCGGCTTTCTCTCTTTCCGCTCTTTGCTGGACTCGAACTTTGCTGCAGAACCTTTCGGGTCATTCGTGAGTGGGACGGCCAGACATGACGTCAGCGCCCAGGTACCGGCAGGTGAGTCCGCTTTCACGTGCGAGACGCCAGAGGAGCGTTCACAAAAGACGGTTAAATCCGGATAAAACAAGAAGCGAAGCGTTTATTCACACAGGAGAAGAACTGCTCAACGAAAGTTAACAAAAGAGAAACTTTAAGGCGATAGTAAAGTAAATAACGGAAACATTTGGACACGCAGCGGCCGTTAAATAGGAATTTTTACATTTGCTGGAAAAATGTGGAGTTTCCCACACGGAAATCATTTTAGAGATGACATTAAATAGGTCACGTTTTATTACTGAGCTGTGATAAAGGTGTAGAGCTGTAATAAAGGTGTAGAGCTGTGATAAAGGTGTAGAGCTGTAATAAAGGTGTAGAGCTGTGATAAAGGTGTAGAGCTGTAATAAAGGTGTAGAACTGTGATAAAGGTGTAGAGCTGTAATAAAGGTGTAGAGCTGTAATAAAGGTGTAGAGCTGAGCTGATCAGTCGCTCTTTTCCGCTCTGGCCTCCTCATTCTAAATGGTCCCTGCTGACCCCTCCAGCTCAGAACGCCTCCGTGTTTCGCCCCCCCGAGGCCCCTCGGGTCTTGTGCTGGATCATGACGGGGCCCAGGAACCTGGAGTCCAGGACCAGGCACCTGAGAGCAGCCTGGGCCTGGCGCTGCGACACGGTTCTCTACATGAGCTCCGTGAAGAGCCACTTCCCCACGGTGGAGCTGAACGTCAGCGAGGGCCGGGAGAACCTCTACTGGAAGACCATCCGGGCCTTCCAGTACATCCACCAGCACCACCTCCGGGACGCCGACTGGTTCCTGAAGGCTGACGACGACACCTTCGTGGTGGTGGAGAACCTGCGCCACCTGCTGGCCAGGTATGACACGGAGGAGCCGCTGTACCTGGGCCGCAGGTTCGCCCCCTTCATCAGCCAGGGCTACATGAGCGGGGGGGCCGGCTACGTGCTCAGCCGGGAGGCCCTCAGGAGGTTCGTCCAGGGCTTCCGCTCCGGCCGGTGCTCCCACTTCTCCGACATCGAGGACATGGCTCTGGGCAGGTGTATGGAGACGATGGGGGTGGAGCCTGTGGACACCAGAGACGAGCTGGGGCGACACACCTTTCACCCCTTCCCCCCGGACCACTACCTGATCCGCCAGCCGGCCCGACCCCGACCCTGGTACCTGCTGTACGAGTACTACACCCCTGTGGAGGTACACACACACACACACACACACACACACACACACACACACACAGGCAGCTGTTGCCTGTCCTGACCTGCTGCTCCTCTCCTCAGGGTCCGGGCTGCTGTTCAGACTTTGTCGTATCTTTTCACTACATTTATGCCGTTGAGATGTACCTTCTGGAGTACCTGACGTATCACCTGCGACCGTACGGATACAGATTCAGATTTAACCCCGAGCAGCAGCCCAACGCCACGGCGGGGTCGCTCTAGACGCAGCGCCATTTTAGTTCAATACTTCCTGGTTTAGCCTGGTCATGTGACCGTCTGGACTGATTCACACCTTCACCTTCACAGATGTTTAAGAAGCTGTTAAACTGTAAATAAAAGCAGCCAATCTCATGAACCTGTGTGTGTGTGTGTGTGTGTGTGTGTGTGTGTGTGTGTTTTAAAGGATGTGCGCGTAACATCCACACAAGTCGTCCTTATTAGACAAATAACATTTTATTTTTAAAAAAGTTTAGTTATTTTCTGTAGTTAAACTATTTATTATTTTACAGAAACATTGCCTACAAAGACCAACAGGTTTCCGTGACGATAAGAACAAAGATGTTCCTGACAAGCAGATCAGAACGTTTGTCACCTTTTTCTGTAAAATAATGTAACCGTTTTGTCTGGAAATGTCGCGACGGCTCTAATTTAGCAACAGCTGCAAACTAAAACGCTAGGAGCAGGAGCGCTAGTGGCAGCGCTAACGTGCATTAGCTACATAAATCCATCTTATGAGACCAGTAAAAAATACATTTACATTAAAGTGGTGTTTTAAATGTGTCACATTCATCAGTCTGTTCATCACAGTGGAATAACGGTGAAGTCTTTCAGTTAAAAATGGATCCAATCCACACCCACGCTAGGCTAACCATCCCACCAGTGTCTTTACCCGCGGCTAATTCTAACAGCTTCCTCTACAGCTATTCTACGCAAAGCTGTTCAGCTCACAAACTCCACCCTTTTCGTCCCGTTACGTGAGGACGCAGGAATGTTTACACTCGGCTTCAGATTCAAAGTTGTTGGCGTTGCCCTGGCAACCACCGAACCAGAACTGAGCGCAGGCGTTAGCCTCGGGGTCGTAGTACCAGCGTACCACGTACTGCCGGCAGGGTCCCGGGTCCAGAGGCTGACCACACCCCACTCCTGGAAGACAAAAGTGTGACTCTGCTCATAAAGTGTTGAAAATAGCATCTGGCTAACGGCTACAGCCGTTAGCCAGATGCTATTTGCACAGTGACTCAGGGGTGACGGGAGGTGAGTCGTGGAGACAGATGTTCAGGCAACAGTTGGGATAAGTGAAGCAACGGTCTGGTTTATCAAAGCTAAGGAGCAGCTTTGAGGTGTGGCTCACCGTTGGTAAAATTAGCTGAACTCTGACCTGCCAGCACCGGGTGTGTCGCGGCTGGAGGAGGAGGAGGAGGAGGAGGAGTGGCTCCTTCGTGCATCCAGCGCGCTGGAGTGTGAACACCTGCGCTGGAGGTCATCCACGGGTCCGGCGGAGACCCGAAAGCCACCTCCGGAATCAGCAGCGGGTCCCCGTCATCCGGGTGTGTGTCGGTCAGAGGGGGGGGGGCTGTTCTGGACTCCCCTGGAAGCTCAGGCTGGGGAGGAAGAGGAGGAGACCTTCACACGTGTTGGCAACACAGCCCTCACCTTGTCAGGCCGTCGGCCTCCGTTTTGGCTCCTGCAGATCTGAGGCAGATTAACGCAGATTACCCGTCGTCCTTCCTCCTCCGGGATCCTGGATCCTGGAGTCTGCGGTTGGAATTCCACAGGTGGAACCTTTGGCAGAAACGCCACGGCGCCGTCCTGCTCGCAGATCTGATCCATGATGGCGTTTTCCAGGGCTGAAGAGCAAAGGTTTTGTGATCGTCAGAAGCTGTAACAGACGGTCCCGTCCCGGCCAGGAGGCGCTGACTCAGGTGGAGACCAGCAGGTTTGGAAAGGAACCAGGAGCCGGAGTGTCGCAACAGGCCTGTCGAGACGCTGGCGGAGTCGCCCCGCTGGCCTAGACTTTGTGTTCAGACATGAATTTAGCTGTGTTGAAATGAAACGGGCTGAAACCGTCGACGCTTGTTCAGGTTTCAGCTCTGCGGTTCAGAGTTTGCTCATAAATAATTAACTCGTTAACCTCGGCACCAAAACTCTGCCCTAAATGTTTCCACGGGCGTTCTGAGTGTCGACCCACGGGGGGCGCTGGTGTACCGGGAGGTTCTCTCACCGGGAAGCGAGCTGAAGTCGTGGATCAGGTAGACGTGTTCTTCATCAGGATCCGAGGCGATGACCTTCATCTCGGCGCTGAAGTCTCGGTAGAGCGGGTCGGTCCCGTTCATGACTGCGATGACGAACGTCTCGATCCCCCGTGCGTGAGCCTCGGCTGCCGAGACGTCAACCTGCACCGCGTCCCGCGGGTCGGCCTGGCCGTCCGTCAAAACCAGCGCCACCTTCCTCACGCCGGGTCGGGAAGCCTGGAACAGCTGGTTGGCTCGGTGGATGGCGCTGCCCGTGAAGGTGCCCTCGCCCAGGTACTGCATGCTTCTGACGGAGGCCTTGAGGTGGCTCTGGCTGGACCGCTGCTGGAGGCTGGCCACCACCATGTTCACGTGGCTGTACAGAACCACGCCGACACGAGCGGCCTCCCGGCTCACCGACACCCGGTCGATCAGCGCGTTCACAAAGTCCTTCACCAGCTCGAAGTTCTGTGGTCCGACGCTCTCGGAACCGTCGATCACAAAGACCAGTTCCAGAGGAGTGGCTCCGCACTGGAGACCACAGCCTGGAAGACAGAGGTGGATCAGTGAGGCTGCCTCCGGACGCTCACCCATCCGCAGCAGAAGCAGCTTCACCGCAGAGCTCCCTGATCAGGCGGATCACGTCTTCTCTCTGGGCAGGAAACAAATGTTCAGCTTCTGTTCGTGGTGTTTCTGTGGGGTCCCTCAGAGCTCTACTCACCGTCAGACCGGGGTCCCCTTTTTCTCCAGGCCTCCCCTACAGAAAAAACCACTCGTTAGGAGATAAATGTGCTTCAGACTCAGGTGTTAGCTCGAGTGATCACGAGAACGCTGAGAAGTGACCGAAGACCCAGGAAGCGTCAACGGTTTTGATGTTCAAATGTCCTAAAGCTGAACCACTGAAGGTCCCGGCGGCAGTCAAAGGTCAGCGTCCAAAGACGACCTCTGGGACACCTCCCGGTTCTTCACACAGACCCTAAAGCAGCGGCTGGAGAAGGTTCCTCAGAGCCTGGGACCCGCAGCCCCTCACAGGAAGTAAGTGTGGTGTAAGGTGCTAACAGATCCTGAGCTGTTCTGCTACCGTTTGTCCAGGTGATCCCGGTTCTCCAAAGTCTCCTTTCTGGCCTCTCTTTCCTCGTGCCCCAGGACTTCCTCTGTCGCCCTGTGGAAGTGTCAGAGGTCACCGTTGGAGCACTTGTACAGCAGAAATCAGGTGACAGAAAGCAGAAAAGCGCCGTCAGGACCTTCTCTCCAGGCAGACTGTCTCCTGGGGCCCCCCGAGGACCCATCGGACCCAGAAACCCGGGCTCCCCCTGAGAGGCGAGGACCAAAAGTTAACAAAGGAGACGACCTCCAGCAGGGGTCCAAAGGTTAGATTCTGAGTCTGCAGCCCACCACCAGGGGCCACTCTGACAGTTAATGTTTGTTCATGGAGATGTTCTGCTCTTCTATTGCCTACCTTTGGCCCCTGGATGCCCTCTCCTGGTGGACCCAGAGGACCTGGTGGTCCAGGCTGGCCTACAGAACCCTGGAGATCCAAACCAAAGGGCACAGGTGAAAAACAGGGTCACCAATGAGCGGCGTGAGAAGCGGAAGAGGCTGACCTTTGGTCCGTAAAACCCGATGCCAGGCGGCCCTGATGGTCCTGGTGGTCCTGGTAAACCTCTGTCACCCTGCAACACAAACACACCACAGAACCTCCATTTTGTCATCTTGACATCCTGTAACCTCACAGAAGGAACTTTCCCCATCGGCTCCTCGCCTTAGATCCAGGTATTCCTTGACCTTCGGGACCTGTCTCTCCATGCACACCAGGTGGACCAGGCGGGCCCTAAGCGGACACGCGACGTATCCATTAGTATGTTTTGAATTTTTTAAGACTGGCTTGTGGGTTTTCTCGTCTCACCGGTGGTCCTGGGTCGCTGTCACCTTTTTCACCTGGTGGACCAGCAGCTCCTGGGTTTCCTCTGTTACCCTGGACCAGGAGCAGGTGTCCAGGTAAATACGTAACCAGGAAAACAGTCATAATATGGTTTCATAACAGTTTTCAGGGCAGTACCCCCACGCAGGGCTAGCCTGACGGGTTCTACAGGACCAGTAAAAGTCTGGTCACATCACACAGAATCTGGGTTAGTTCTTCTCACCTTTGGTCCAGTGGTTCCAACTCCAGGTTCTCCTACAGGTCCAGCTGCTCCTGCAGGCCCGGGGTCTCCCTGGAAGCATCGATGTTAGATTTGTGCCTAAGAGCACAAATATCCTCAGAAATATAGAAGTATGTGCCTGACCTTTTGTCCTGGTAAGCCCCGCCCAGGCGACCCAGGGGGGCCCATCACACCAGGGGTCCCAGGCTCTCCCTGAGCAACAGAAACATTCGCAGTCCTAACTCATTAATAACACCTTCATCGAGTCGTCTGCACTTCCTGTTGCTCACATTTGGCCATTTTATTCACACTGATGACAGAACACAGAAACCTAGTCCAGATGTTGGCGTCTGGATTTCCACACTTAAACAGACCTTTGGTCCTGCGGATCCGGCTGGGCCTGGAGACCCTGAGAGTCCCCTGGGGCCGCGGTCACCTCTGTCTCCCTGCAGAAGGAGCATTTCTTTGGTTTAATATTGGTTCTAAGGTTCTCCTGGGGGTGTCTCCAGAGGCGTCTTCCTCTCTGGCCTTCTCTGAGTTTGGCGACGGATCGTTTACCTTTTCTCCAGGAATGCCTTTTCCCAGCGCTCCCTCTGGACCTCGTGGACCTGGTGGTCCCGTCTCTCCCTGAGCGAAACAGTCAGTAATTTCAGACCGGAGAGTCGCTGATAATGTCACCGATTCTTTATTCTGGTGCTCACCTTAGGTCCAGAAGCTCCATCCTCCCCAGGAATGCCTGATATCCCAGCAGGGCCGTCAGGACCTGGTTCCCCCTGGAAAACCCACAGCAGTTCTCAAGCCTTCCCACTCCCAACCTTCACCAGATTCTGAAGGGTTTCCGCGGGTGTGGTTGACTCACCTTTGGTCCTGGCTCACCAACCCCTCTCGGTCCCTGTGGTCCAGGGTCTCCAGGAAAACCTTGATCACCCTGGACATCAACACCACAAGTAAGGAACTCATTCCTCAAATACGTACAGATGTCCCTCACTTTAGGGTGAAGTTGTTCAAACAGGAAGTTCAGCAAAGGCGGGAAAGAAAGAAATTGAAATAGTTTATATTCCAAAGCCTGTTTGAAATAAACTGGTCCTGAAACCTTCAATAATTCATTAAAGAGGAAAAAACAAAATGAATTCCACACATCAAATCCTTGAATGTCTGTTTGGGGTTAATGGGCTGATCCTCCACTGACCTTTGGACCGATTATCCCCAGTCCAGGAGGTCCTCTTGGACCAGGAGGTCCTGTGGGGCCTTGCTCCCCCTAAAGCCAGAGGAACATCATCATTAACCACCAGTCAAGGAAGCGTGTCCACGTTCCACGTAACTTTGGCTTCGGCCTCGCCTTTTCTCCTTGGATGCCCACGGCTGGAAACCCCATCAGTCCTGGCAGACCTGGAGCTCCTGTGTGTCCCTGAAGGTCAGAAAGGTGGTTGGTCAGGCAAAGAGATAATGGACAAAACAGAAAGTTGCTCAGCAGACCTTTTCTCCTTTCTGGCCCAGTCCTGGAGGCCCGCGGCTGCCCTTCGGCCCCTCGTAGCCCCTGTCCCCCTGTCAGGGACACCATCAGGGTTAAAACCGTCCTGGAGATTCTTTTTGGAATTTACAGTTTGACAACAGATGAATGAAGGCATCTGGAACTTACCTTGGATCCCAGGAGACCCTCACCTGGAAGCCCTGGAGGTCCTTGTATCCCTGGTGGCCCTGCTGGTCCCTAAACACGAGGGAAAGTGTGTTACACCTGTGTGTATCCCAGCCCGAGAGTGACTGTAGAGCGTGAGGGTGGTCAAGGTTGGTCTCTGTGGTAAGACAGACTGAGAACTCACTGCTGTCCCAGGTTCTCCCTGACCCACTGGTCCTGGAGGACCCACTCGTCCCTGGATTCCCCGTTCACCCTGAAAATTAGCGATAAACTATGAAGATTCTTCACTGACAGTACTAAACATGGAAACCACATGGAGATCTACCTTAGGACCCGGGAAGCCAAAGCCTTTATCCCCGGGAGGTCCGGTTGCTCCCCTTTGGCCCCGATCACCCTTTAAAGTTAAGAAAATCTTCGTGTCATAGCTCTAATCTGAGAAAAGATTCACGGTCAGACATCTGAGCGTTCTTACTTTAGACCCAGGTGGACCCTCTGGACCCTGGTCTCCAGGCCCCCCTCGAGGTCCCTGAGACAGACAACAAAATCGCAGAACCAACAGAACCAATCAGAAACCACAGCTCTGCACGTGTGACTGCCCTCTAGTGTCAGGTTAGGGTACTTTCAGATCATCTAAAACTGATCTCGTCTGTGGACCAACAACTGTTTTATCAGGATCTGATAAAGTATACTTTGTGTGTGTGTGTGTGTGTGTGTGTGTGTGTGTGTGTGTGTGTGTGTGTGGAAGCCAATGCCACCGAGGCTAGGCGGGTAACATTTACAGAGGGAGTGAATGATAACATGTGCCCAAATTTCTAATCCTCCGGGTCAGCGATTGCTGCCGTGAAGCTGAGAGCTCGGCCGCCTGTTTAGAAAAGCTACATTAGCAGAGGGATAAGAGCTAATCCACAGCTCGCATTCCACAAGTGCAGACGACAGGATGGACTCCACGGGTTTGAGAACGTTTGGCAACACACTCAATTAAGATCAATCCAACAGTTTAACCTTGGGGACGGCGTTACTGGACAACAGGTTCTCACGAGGACGGAAAACCAGGAGCAAATATGGAATCTGATCGTGTTGGACAAAGGCGTCCTTTGATGGGCGTTTATCAGATTGGTCTGTGTACCGCATTCATCCTAGCTTAGCATAAAACAAATAACCTAGCAGTCCAAAGAACTACAGACACACTTGGAGCTCTCTGATTGGTTAACGGAAAACACGCCGCTGTACTCCAGCAGCATACGGACGCCGGTGACGAAGTTGAGAAGACTTTATTCTTCCTGGTTACCTGCGTCACTCCATCAGGAAGTCATGCTAATCATGTCGCTGATACAGCTATGGCTATCGCACCATCCCAACCCAAACTGAATGAGATTTTTCCAGTTTCATTCATCCCGGTTGGCCAGCAGATGGCAGTATTTACAAAAATGTACAACTAACAAAAACAGATATACCTGTTCTCCTTTGGAGCCTCTGGAGCCAGGAGGTCCATCCGCGCCCTAAAGCAATGTAATATCAAGATCCAGTAAATCACAACAGGAAAATCAATAGAATAAAAGTTATAGACCTACTTTTTCTCCTCTTAGACCAGGAGGGCCACATTCCCCAGGTTCCCCCTGGAGACCAGATGAAGCTCAAGTAAGTTTGATCATCAACGTAATATTTGAAAACATGAAAGTTTAAGTAAAACACACCTTATCCCCTTTACTACCACCTCGACCCTACGGAGGAAAAGTTTTTGCGTTATCGTTGCTTTCACGCAAAATCCACCGACGCTTGTGTGGCACGCACAAAACGCTAAGTTGGAATCAGGTTTTGTCCTTTGATCTTTTTGACTTCAAAGTTCTAGACGGAACAAGCATTTGACGTGGTCATGTGACTCACAGAAATCTGGTCGTGTCTGATTACCTCAAGGCCTTCTATTCCAGGACGTCCGTTGATCCCAGGCTGGCCCTGGAATGACCGAGTCCAGACAAAACAGAACATCAGAGGTTACCTCCCGGATTATTTCTGTTGCCATCACCGGATTACGGACACAAAAGACACTTACGCGAGACCCTTTCGGACCTTGAACTCCGTCAGATCCCGGCTCGCCTGGTTTCCCCTGGATCAAAGTATCGGACAGAGCGAATGAGAATATCGGGCCTCTTGTGTGTAGACGTGTGTATGTTTAGGGCCGCAGAGGCGAGGTCAAGCCCAGTTCGAGCTGTCTGGACCCCCGTCCAACACAAACGCCGTCCTCGCTGCAGGAGCTTCTCAGAGTTTCACGACAAATGGGTTTGTTTGGGTTTCATCCTCGAACCTCGACCTTTGCTTCCGGGTCCGGTCAGGTGGCCCCTACGGCACCGACCTGAGGCCCCCAGAAGCCCCTGTTCGGCCCCTGCCTGACCCCCAGAACCTACAGGCCCCTAGAACTAGCCCGTCTACACCAGGGATGAGCAACCCAGTCCCACGAGTCCTGTCCAGCCGGGTTTTCCTTCCTACCAGGCTGTGATCAGCTTTTACCATTCTGGTAGGTCAGAAAACCCGGCTGAATCGTGGCCCTCTTAGGACTGGATTGGTTGTTAGCGGCGTATTATCAGAGACTCACCGGGTTTCCAGGGAGACCCCTGTCCCCTTTCTCACACACACATATTTTTGACTGTGGACACTGAAACAAAAACAGGTAATAACAACAGTAAATAAGGTAATTACGTTAGCTTGCTAGCTAATGTGCATTTGTGATTGTTGCTGTTTATTTTATATCCTGAGCGTTGAGCTACCGACTTCCAAAGAAGCCACGGCGATGTTCCAACAGCTCACCTGACTCCGGACAATTGAGTTCTGTAAATCAAACAGACAGTTAGTCCACCAGGCAGTCAGCTATCGCAGCTGCTCACTGTTCAACCGTGGCTGACCAGCTCGCCGAAGAGTCTGTCGTCCAGGCGGCTGTCGGTGAAGCCGAGGACGTGCTGCTGCGGCGGCGCGCTGGCGATGCTTCGTAGTCTGCTCGCCGCGGGCCCCTCGTCCGGTAGGCCCAGCAGCGAGATGGCGAACAGCCTGATGCTGTGCTGCTTGGCCTCGGCGGCGGCCATCACGGCGCTGGGGCTGCGCGGGTGGTCGATGCCGTCTGTCATCAACAGCGCCACCCTCAGGCTGTTGGAGGAAGTCTCCTGGCTGAAGAGCTGGGTGGCGTTGGCGATGGCGTAGGCGGAGTAGGTGCCGTGGCCGATGAAGCTCATGGAAGCCACGCGGCCCTGGAAGACGTCCACGTCCTGCCAGTCCCGGAAGTTCTGCTCCACGGACACGGTGCTGCTGTACTGAAGGATGGCGAGACGCAGCCGAAGCCGCCAGGCCAGGGGGCGGAGCTCCAGCAGCTTTGTGCTGAAGCGCAGGACGAACTGCTTCTGCTGTTCAAACAGCGCAAACTTGGCTTTCTCTGAACTGTCCACGATGAACAAGATCTCCACAGGGCAGGTGGACGCTGAGAAGACCAAAAACACGTCACAGCGGCTCCCCCCCACCCCCACCCCCACCCCCACCCCGCTGGAAGAAGCCAGCAAATAGCCCAGACCTACCCCACACCTACCTTTGGACACGTTAACCACGACCTCGTTGTCATCTTTCTGCCCTTTCCTCCGTCTCTTCTGGCTTCTGATTGACTCTGCCAGAGCCAGGGTCAGGATCAGCACCTTCAGGAGCCACCTCATGGTCCGGGTTCCTCCAGCTGCTCTCCTAGAGACACAGAAAGTCTCTGGCTTTAAATGGAGATGTGCAGAGCGGAGGTCAGAGGTCACTCAGAGGTTACGGCTGCTGTCAGTCGTTTCAGGTGTGGTCACATGTTCCAAACACCTGAGGAACCTCCCTGTTCCCCTCAGAAGGATCTGGTTTCATTTATCCCCCACCAGATCCAGAGTTCCAGGATAACACACAGATGTTGGTTCCTAAGCCCAACGTTCCATCGCCATCTCTCAGTTACCGTTAGCAACAGGACACCAGGAGGGTGACCCTGACCCTGACCAGCGTCTCCTGCTGTCCTAATCTGGTGTCAGAGTTCAGATGATCTGAACGTTCCCTACCTGCAGACAGTTAATCCATCAGCCGGCAGCTCTGCTGCGTCTCCAGGCTTCTCCCGCACTGATCACAGTTCAGCCGTAGTCAACACACCCTTCTGTAGCAGCAACACTTCCTGCCAGTCCCTTCACAGTAAAGCTCTGTTGGTCAGAGAGAGGAGCCCCGTCTTGTTTACGGTTCCATTTTTTCTGTTTAATGTTGTTTTTCCTTCTGTCTTTCTGCTGCACACTCATAAAAATATTAATAACAGCTCTGCGGCTGTCAGTGCTGGTCTGATTACAGGTTATCTGCTTTTATTTTGAAGGCATCTGTATTAGAATAGAAGTACTTTTATTCATCCCAGACATGGGAAATTGACTTGTCAGTAACTTGGGGACATAATAAATCAAAATCAACACAAATATAATCTGTCTAACTTTCACAAACAAAAATAAAACAAATGAAATCATGAAGATTAAAAAAAAATAACTTGAGTTTTATAATTAAATAGTTCTCATGGCTAATATATTAGCACAAAGTTTCCTTAAGTGACAAGCTGCCCATTGGTAAACACTGTTAATCTTGATTTAATTTCAGATTAAATTGGTTCACCATCTGAAACCGAAGCTCATCTTCATGCTCTGCTGATGATCGCTGTCGCTGAAACTCCCGAAAGTTCACTCGTATGTCGACACTGTAAAAGAGTATTTTACCCCAAATTGGCAACATTTAGCAGTCACCCAAAGTAGATCTCTCTGTGTCAGCTGTTGACACAGAGAGATCTACTTTGGATAACCATGACCTGGATGAGTGAGAATCTACACAGACATTTAGCAGTCACGTTTTTTTTAGATTTTTTTTTATAGAAAAATATTTAAAGATGACAATGCGCTTGATTTTTTTTCTTCTTCAAATAACACCAATGAAGCAACATGCTAACATGCATTATATTTAAGAATGTTTTTGATCTGCTCTTCTGCAGCTCTTTCTGTTTGGTTGCATTTGCAATGATGTTATTTCTTTTTTTTTTTCTTTTTTACCAAGGAGCAGCTCTCCACCGTTTGCCTGCCATCGTTAGCATCGTTGCACATTATCCTGCTTGTGTGCAGCCATGTGCTGTAAAATCCTGTTGAACTTGTTCGACTATGTTGGCCTGCAACAGGAAACGGCCTGTAAACTGCCCGTCTGCTGTCGGTGCTGCTGATGCCAGGCTGTGTTGTCTTAGCACAGACTTGTCTGCAGACACTCTACCGCCTCTAGAATCAGCACTGGTGTTAACGTTGCACACGTGCACGCGCTGGCTGTCAAAACAAGCAGAGAACATAGCATGTTAGCCATAACAGCCTTTAAGGTGATGTTCAGTGTTGTGATCTGCTGGAGGCCAAAGAGACCAAAACATCCAGCTGGCTTCCTGCCAGATGTGGTGAAAGCAGGAGGACTCGGTGCTGTTGTGACTGTCGGCCTGCAGGAACCCGGAGCCTCAGTCAAAACAAAACGCAGCCCAGCGTGAGATAAGATCGGATGCAACTCAGGCACCGTCACGTTATTAGCCAACTTTCCATGAGGTGTTTCTCCAGAGCTGCCTTTCAGGAGCCAGCCTTCACCCAGTTACGTCTGAGCTGGGCTAATTCAGTCTAAAGCTGAACTTTACCCTGACTCCGATGACTTTACAGGAATGCGTGAAGCAGCAGGTGAATTCTTGCGAAGCCAACGTTTATGGCTCGTCTAACAAATGTCCCGAACTAGTTTGAGCTACCGCGTTTGAGTGGAAGAACCACGTTTAGCCTGGAAGCTAACGCCTGTTAGCAGGGAGGATGAGAGGACCTCAGCGTAACTCTGATAAACAGAGAACAGAGACGGTCCACAGCCATGCAAAGTATGCAGCAATATGAATAGATATGTAATACATATACAAAGTAGGCGAGGTTACGCTAACATATTACGAGTTTGTGGTGGCGAGTTGCTTTCAGAGACTTTGCTAATGCTAATCAGTTTGTTCCACACCAAACCGTCTTTGTCCAGTTTTGGTGCTCACGAGGAAGCACAGTCGTTACCTGTTCTTTGCCTTTTTTAGGCTTCCTTCTGCCTCTGAAATAATTTAACATGATGATTTCATCTTCTGTAACCATTCAAACACGTCCTTTATGGACTGGTTCTACTGGGACAGAGAGGATTGGTGGACCCGTCACACTGGGGAATATTTGAGTCTGACTAAGTTCCTCTGTGGATAGGTCTGCTTTTGTTCTTACTTTCTCTGAATTAATCTTGTCCTTTCAGTACAGACCATAAACTCTGGGGTAAAACCATGTTGCAGACTGGGACCAGTTTCCGTGCGTTACACTGCCCCCTACTGCCCACAAAACAGAAGTACTTCCTGAACAGCTTTTCTATTTTATTGACAAAGCTCACGGCTTTAGTTACATTTCAAAACAAGACAAAGAAACAGACGGCAACACCGAGCCTTCCCTCGTCACCCACTTGCAGTCACGTGGAACGGGTAAAACTGAGGGAAATCCTGGATGACCTTCAGGGCTTCGTTGTACAGCTCTAAATCTGCAAAGGCCACAAACACAAACCGTTAGTGCTGCTCCGATTGTCATCTGTGGGGAGGCGACGATGGCGGCGTACCAAAGACAGCGCCCCTGTCCTCCCGGAGGATGCTGTAGGTGCTGGCCATGATCACGCCTTTGTTGGACACCATGCCGATGACCTCCACCACCCCGCTCAGCTCCTCGTCAAGCTGGGAGACAAACCAGAGCGCATTATTAAATCATAACCACTTTACTTACAATACACACTTAAAAGACATCATCATCACGACAGAACCCTGGACTCTTGCATCAGTGGCGACTTTAAAACTACCTTCAGTCTTGAGTAGATGTACTCTGTTACTTTCCTCTAGAGCTGATACATAAAGGTGTAACAACAAATCTTGTTTTACAGAGCTCGTTCAGAGAACTTGGTTATAAATAAGGTCTTTATTGACAGAACTCACCGGGTCGTTGAGTTCAATTGTGGCTGTTTTTCCTTCTCCGTCGTTGACGCTGAAGGTTTTTCCTGTCGGGTGAACCTGATGAAACACGGAACAAATCAGCTCACAGCGGTCACAATTTCACTCGATGTAGCTACCGTCATCGCCAACCTTATCAACACGTCCAACAAAGCAGACCGGTTTGTTAATGTACTGCGACAACACTGAACAATTTATTCTGGGTTTTGGGACGTCCAGTATTCCTGCCATGTTGACACTGCACCGTCTCGGTCTTCCACTGAAACAACGCGCGGGAAATGTTTGCTTGAATAGTTTTAATCAAAATGAACGCCCGGGCGGGCGGAGACTGTACAGCTTCCTGGAATACTGCAACGCCCGTGCCACTGTGCTACTAGGATATAGAAATCGAACGGCTCTTTATTCACCCCTGCGTTTCATCCCTTGTGTGTCATGTTTCGCTTCCCCGGAAACATCCCACAGAAAGTTCCGCTGCGAACACATTGAAGCTTTTTTGCCGGGGAACAAAGATTTTATACATTGTTTCTACACGGACGCGGACAATTTGATAATGACGTCTACTCCCCAACAGAATGTAGTATGGTTATGTTACGCGGAAAAGATTTAATTATTACCTTTCTTGCGTACCTCGACGAAAACTGCTAGTTAACTTTAGGAACAAGACAAAGCTTAGGAAACAAAAATAAATTAACTTAAACTAAAAGGAACGGAGTTAATGGCCTTATTTTAACTTCAGGAGAAGACACGGCTGCCATAAGACTGCATCACTTTCCACTGTTTAAAAAGTCTTTAAAACACAAGCTAAGCATTACTTCATTTAAAGGTATACATTCTGAGTTTTGATTGTATGAAAGGTAATCTTAACAATTCAGTTACGTTCATAGATCGTTGTGGAATAACCGTGTTAAACCGTGTTAAAATATTCTCGTAACTGCCAAAAGTGGGAACACTTAAGAAGTGAAAGTAGTTTTATGTGTAACCTTTAAAAAAAGACATTTTATATTTCTTGACTTTTCTTTTATTGGCAGAAAACAATCATGTTTAATTTCCTTGGACTCCGTAAAGACCCAAAGAAGTCATCATCTGAGAAAGAGAAAGAAACAGACGGAGGCTTCGTCGTCATTGGTGAGAAATTGACTCTTTTGATGATTTTTTTATATATATACTTAAACCTTTTCAACATACTGAAAATACCCAAGTTTGTTTTGACCCAGTGTTGGTCCCTCGATTGCACATTTATGTTTCATTTTATGAGGAAATGAGGTGACAAACTGTAGCTTTCTGTTGCACAACTCTTCAAGAAAATCCTGTCCTGGTTCCTCCACGACCTCAGCCACGAAATCAGGAACACCACAAGATCCAGATGGTTATTTAGAAGAGTATTTAGTCTGAAACAAGTTATTTTTGATTGTCTGGTGAGCTGAATGCAGATGTGGCTGATGTTTCAGGCCTTCAGGCCACATTAACTGCACAATCTTCATTCAAATATGCAAGTGGGTCCTAATTATCATGTTTCCAAGCCTGAAAAAAAAGAATGTTAATGATTCTTGCGTGTGACTCACTTTATCTGTATCAGGACTGTGTCTCGGTCATACAACAGCTGCATCACAGCTGTAGCAGGTGGAGCTGACAGATGGTTGGTGGATGGCAACTGCACCACAACCAGGCTCCTGACAGTGCTCACAGACCTTCAGTCCAACAAAAAAAACCTGGTCGGCGTGCAGCCGAGTCCTCTCTCCGAACATGGCTGCATCCTTACGGTGGTTGTCAAGATTTTTATTGATCCCACAGTGGGGAAATGTAACTATTACCCTAGCTCAAACAACAGTTTAAAAGAAACATTAAATATTGAAGAAATAAACACAAAAACCGGTATAAATCAAAAGTAGAAGTCAAAAGTGCATCCTCAGAATTATGACCGTGTTTGGGAGGTTGGGAGCGGCGAGGATGCAATACTCGGCTCTGGCCACCAGATGGCGCCAATGTCGTCCATGTGTATTTTCTGGGTTTCGTCACTCGCTTGAACCTGAGATGGACGGACGTCACCTCCATATCCTGCAGGGACTTTGTTCTGCCTGGTTCCTTGTTGGACTTTTGTGTCTCCTTGTGCACCGATTTTCTAAAGCACTACATTTGTGTGCTCATCCGCTCATGGGTTCACGGGGTCAACGAGGTCACACAGCAAAACCCACCAGTGCTGGATGTGTGTGAGACTGACGACAGAAACTATTCATGAAAAACACGCGTTAACAGCCGGGTCCTGCTGCAGTTGCTGAACTATTTTAATGGATTATTTATTTTAAATAAATTGTCATCAAGCACGTTTGTTTGGTTGCAGGAGAAACACTTGAAGAGCAGAGGAAGAAGATGCAGACCGTAAACATCGCTCAGCCCTCAACCAACGTCATCGTGCAGCCAACAAAGGTGAGTTTGTTTAAAGAAAACAACCTTTGAGGAAGTGGAAGAACAGTGTGCATGTTCTCCTTATTGATTATTGTCGTCGGTGTGGGCTGATTGACATCTGGGGTGCTTCTCTGACGCTGTTCTGACGCTCCGCCCTCTCTCCTCAGTCTTCCTGCAGCTACCCAGCTCAGCCAGAGAGTCCTCCAGTGTTCCCCACCGCGGTTCCAGCAGCAGAACCCGCCGCCCCCGCCGTGCTGCCGGACCTCCTCGGAGACGTCCCCTTCACGCTAGCTCCTCACGTCCTGGCCATGCAGGCCAGCTTCCCCCTCATGCCAGACGTGCTGGTGTCCCAGGACTTCAGCCTGGCTAGTTTCCACTACGACTTCACTCTGGAGAACTCGGTGCTTCATAACTCCTAATCTGAAACCATCCCGGCTTCAATTTGGACAATTTATTTAAATATACAAGACAAATATCAGATGTATCCATGTGAGTAGAAAACCTGAAACGTGTGTAAATAGTTTGTAGGATGGAGATTTGGATTAAAGGTGGTGAAGGAGTTGAACAGTTGGTAACAGTTCTTACTGGAGGTGAAAGAACAGTTTTCCTCACTGAAACGTGTTTGACGCGGTCGCGGTTCATGTTTAGGTTAGCTTAATTAGAACCTTAACCTTGATTACGAGTCCTCGAATACCGGTGATCCAGTATCCAGTTTGAGTAAAGATTTAGAATCTCTTAATCTTACCTTTAAAAACAAAAATGGGAACTAGAGGGTTGAAGATGTTGACGAGCTGTAGGTGGAGTCCTAAATGGCCAGCAGAGGGCAGTAATCAGCAGAAGCCCCTTCCAGAGGAAAGTCTGAATTTGGCTCTTTTAAGACACCAGGGGGTCAACTCGGTGGCGCGGTGGCAAGAGTGGTGCGGTGTCTGTCTTCAGGTTGTGGGTTCAAATCCAGCCCTGTACCTTTTGCACTCACACTCTTCGTGGGTGCTACATACAACAGGCAGAAGGAAGCCGGTCCGATGATCCAGCCGGGTAGCTCGGGGGCTAAGGCCTGAGACTGTAACGTGGGCGAGCAGGGTTCGAGTCCAGCTTCGGGTTGGCCTATTCATTCTGGTGCGATGGAGGTGGAGCCAGGGCGCCGGAAGGGCGGAGGGGGTGATTGTAATCAGCACCCCAGTAGTTAGATCTTTGGTGTGTGTGAGAGCCTAGTGGTGAGGACGAGAATCAGGGAGATTCATCTCCCAGATGATGCAGCCGTAAACCCCGGGGGGGAAGTAGAGAGGGACAGATAGAAGACAGGCTTAGGGGAGGGGAGGTGGAAGAGCTGGCTGGTGGCTTTTGCTTTTTTTGATCGAACAAAAAAAAAAAAAAGCCCAGGGTAAACCAAGACTCGAACCCTGAGCTCCTGAACCACAGCCGCACCCTTAACCACCGAGCTACTCGTCTGGTGCAGAGAGCTGCTCCGTTCTTCCTGTTGTATGAATAAATAGATAGAATAGAAATAAACAGAACATGTTTATTTATCCAGAGGCAGCATACATTAAGAAATAAATACTATAAAGATAAACTATGAATAAAAAATATGGCTAACTATATATATACACACACACCGTACTGCGCTGATGAAGCGATGACCATACTGCCCTGATGGCGTTAGGATACTGTGTTAACAGTCTTCTGGCTGTGGGGAGGAAGGACCTGCGCTGGCGCTCCTTCCTGCGCTGAGGAAGCCTCAGTCCAGTGCTGAAGGAGCTGCCCAGGGCCTCCACAGTGGTGCAGAGGCTGGGAGGAGTTGCTCCTGATGGATGTCAGCCTGGCCAGCATCCTCCTGTCTCCACCTCCTGGATGGAGTCCAGGCTGCAGCCCAGGAAAAAAGAAAGAAATATACCTCAACTTACACCAAAGAACTTTAACAGTTTTAGTCTGTAACAGAAAAGATTTAAAGGGCTTCAATTTGTCTGAAATTTAAAAAAATCCTTATTTAAACTGAAACATTTTTGACTGACTGCCATTTAATACTGAAAATAAACTTACCAGTAAATCAACAAATAATATTTATAGTAATAATTCAAATTGATCAGCAAGATTAACTCAGAAGCACAAAAACACTTTAACCTACAAAATAAAAATGAACAAATTCAATTAGTCCTGCTTTATTTTTATTTATTTATATTTTGCGCTGAGCAGTTTGGTTCGGCTCCTGTGAATTTCTCGGAGATTAATAAAGTATCATCCATCCATCCATCTGATGCTAACAGCGTTCACAAAGCTGGATGACTGTTGCCAATCCTGGGCCCGTTTTCGCTGAACAGCCTCCAGCGGCAGGTCAGCGTGTTTGGGGTGAATGTGCTGAAGCGACGCCTTCATTGATTTGGCTTCCTGCTGTCCGCCGCCAACATTTAAGACGCCGTAAACACACCGGCCTTTCCTCGTCTCCCACCGTAGTAACAGTGAAGCCAAGCGCTACTTACGCTCCGTCATATTTTCTCGTTTTAGCTTTCGGGTGACTTTCGTCTGTCTCATTATCTTCGTCTTTCTCCACCTTTCTTTTCATACCTGTTCTATGTTTTACTTATATATAACATATTATATAATGCTACTTTCTGAGCGGCTGGCTGCCTGTAGTGCCACACAAATGCAAAGAAACTATTACGACTGACAATTGCAGGTGGTTGGTGTCGCCATTGAACATTTTTAGCTTCAGGAGCCGAAACCATGGAGGAGTAATACTAGTCTTAAATCAACATACTGCAATGAAAGCACGCTATTACGGTCTTACATTTACTTTTTAAATTCACTAACTACGACCGATAACTGTTAGCCATCCATCAATGTGGTCAGAATTCGTAACTCTGAAACTGTTTACCTGTCTAATTAGCAAGTTTGTTGCCTCGTAGTGACTTTTTTCTTCTTCTTCTTCTTCATCTGCTGCTGTTGCGGGACAGCGCCAGCATCTATGAACTCGCGAGCGCCCCCTGCCAGGAGGGAGTGGTACTGCTGCCTCAGCGGGAGATTTGTTTACTGCGGTTTCATGATGAATCTGCGAGCCTAAACATGTCACAGAAACGCATTCCATACATTATCCAGATTATGGAAACACAGAGCATATAGAGTACTGGAAAGCATTTTATTTGCGATATACAGAAGGCCGGCGACACATAGCTTAACAGCGCAGTTTGTGCAGGAAATTCTGTAATTCTAATTGAAAAAACAAACAAACATAATAATAATGTTGAATTCGAAGCTGTTTAAAGAGATTCCAAACTCATTGACCTTGCGTCAGTGTGCCGTCTGCCACACACAGGTGATTGACGTTTGGGTGATCAGGTGACCTCTGGGTCTTCCTTTTGTAATTTTACATTAATTCTCTTATTGATTTCTCCTTACCCTACAACCGACTTACAAATACAGACTTTGTGTGCTTATTTCATGTGGTGTATGTGGTCCAACTCTGCAATGGGCTGATCCACAGTGGAAAACAGCCCATTCCAGCCCGGCAGCGTGGCCTTTAACTACACATTTGGTGTGGAAGACACTGGGCTTTTTCAATTGAAATTGTGTGAGATTACGAAAATGTGGAGTATGTAGATGTTTTCAGACACAAACTATAACTTTTAGGTAATTTAACAGAAAACGTGTTATTATTTTTTGAAATTGAAAATTGAAAGAAGAGGCTTTTGGAAATTAAATGTTAATTGCCTAAAGAATGGGGACATGGTAAAAGACCTAAAGGAAGAAACTGACATAATAAAAAGCTTAACGAGTTCTGACATCTGCCTCTGGGATTATGAAAGAAAGAATAAAGAAATTCTTCAAATACAAATGCAAACTGTTAAATCAAGAACAAAATTAGAAATACAGACAGCTAATGATGAAATATGTAGATCTCCAAACAAAAGCAGACAAGACAGATGAGGATATAAATAATCTGCACGATATTAAATCAGAGCTGAATAACATGAACAGTGCTGCCTGTAATCTGTGCCTGCAGGCGGGTGTGGAAGGCAGCAGAGCCCCAGTTAATATGGAAAATCTGGCAAACACACACAAAAAGAAACTGCAAAGTAAATATATTGATGCTGTCCAGAGGGAGGATGGACAGATAATAAAAGATGAACAGGAGAAAAGGGAAACTAATAAGGAATGGTGTGGAAAAAATGGACCAAGAGACCAGAGAGAAACGAGTCCAGGCTGAGCACCTTTGATGAGTCTGGTCAATTAGAGGATCTCACTTTGGACTCGTTAGGTGGAGAAATCACAAAAGAGCAAGTCGTTTAATTAACCTGCATGGAGGAAATCACAGAGCTGTTGGTCCCAGTCGATAATACTGGAATTAAGAAAGGCAGACTCCATAGCTCCTTCTACGAGGGAATAATTACTTTATTATAAAAGGCAGCACTCTTAATCTAGATAATTATAGGCATGTAACACTGATGAATATGGATTATAAAATACTTGTCAAAATAATCATGAATAGACTCCAAGACCCACTGGAACAGATAATAGAGAACAAAGGTGCAACAGGAGGGTTACACCTAAAAATATACAAGGACGTGTCTGGAGCAAAGGTAAACCGGATAAAAGAGAGGAGTCTGGTTTGGTGGCACCTTCCTGCACAAACATCTGGACCTCCCAGAGAGTAAAAGAGACACAGAGTGGCTGGTCCCAGCGGGTCAACTAGCGGGTGAACAGAAACATCAGCTACTACTGGCGGATGATCTGCAGCGCCGCTGTGACTCTGGGAAACACGGTGTGTTGGTGATGACTCAGGAATCCATCCCAGTGAAGCTGTTTCTACACAGTGAGAGCTGACCTGAGGAAGCAGAGGACAAGGGCAAAAGAACCCACACCTTGGCCTCTCTGCAGCCTGGGAAATTTGAATGTGTACGTTTCATTTGTTGATGTTTGTATAATATATGTAATTTAACTCTTGTGTTTTGGGCGTGTACTTTTATCTGTAAAATCTAATAAAGTTCAGTGAAAAATCGAAAGCAGCAGATGGTCACTTTCTTTCTGTGTGTGTGTGTGTGTGTGTGTGTGTGTGTGTGTGTGTGTGAGAAACGGTCCCAAACAAAAGGACAGCTGGGAGAGAAAAAGCAGCTGTTCTTTGTGTCTCAGCTCATATTTGTGTAAAAAACCGTAAACAGTTTTTATTCTTACATTCTATCCTTGTTTTCCACGGATATTTGGTCTGAAATGCTGCAGATGATGCTCTGTGGGGGATTTTGTGACATTAATCTGGGTGTTTTTATTATGTCAGAGGATCAAACTTCTGGGCTCGTTACGTCACAAACTGGGCGGGGCCTACGGCTACTCATCAACACACGAACACGCACACGCTCACTTTATCCGCTGCTCTGTTGGTCGACGTTAATAGTCGATCAACCAGCGGTGGACAACAGCAGGGAAATTATGGCTCTTTTACGGAGCGTTTAATTTTGTCGCGTCAGCTTCCATTAGCTCGTTCCACGTCCTCGCTTCGGCGGAGGTCGAGCTAGCCAGCCGCTTAGCAACCCGCTAATCGGCCGGTGTTGTTGATGTTAGCCTGGCTCCGCCGAAAGACACCGATGGAAACAGCAGTTTACTCGAGCGACAGCCCTTGATCTCAGGTTTTATGTCGAAAAATACCTCCCGGTGTTCTTCCGTCATGCGTCGCTGTCGGCAGAGAGCAGAAGTTGTTGTTTATTCGTTTGTCGGCTCGGTTCTTTTGAGCTAGCGGCTAGTTAGCCGAAGCTAGCGGGTGTCTTTGTTTGCATCGGGAGACCGTTGATGATGTGAGCACAGCGTTGAGCTCCATAGCTTTTTTCCAGATATAATCAGGGTCTCGCTGGTTATTTGTCGTGTTTGGTCGTAGCAGAGGCAGAGATTTGAGATAATCCAGCGTCCCGGAGCCGAAGCCGGTCGTCCTTTGTCTGCCGTGACTCGTCAGCTGCTCCCCGACAGGCTGTATTCGGATTGCGGTGAAATGCAGCTGTTAGCTGTTCCAGCTGTGCTGTGACCTTCACCATCCCGATCGAGCAGACGTCCGGACCGGGGACTCTTGGCGGTGATGATGGCCCCAGCAGCCGGCTGCCAGCGGAGCCGCTCGGCCTGCGTCGCCTACCTGCTCATCCTCTCAGGTGAGCTCTCCCACAGAGAAGCTAAATAAACTACTCTTCCTCAGTTGGATGATTTTTACCATTTTAGTTTGTCATTTGTGACATTCTGAGCCTGCCACAACTGTAACACCACCACAGATTCTTAAAAATCTGCCTCATTACTAAGAACTTACTGATGATGAGGGTTTTTATGGCCGCGTACGTCGTTAATGCTAATGGTTACTCGTTAGCCACCGTGCTAACGCTAGCTGCTGCACTGCATTTCCCAGGATGCATCACTGCTGCTCAACGAAACGACAACGTCTTCGTGTCTGGGATCTCCAACGGTGAGTGGACCATCAGGGTGAGTTTAGGTGAGCTCAGGAGCTGACCGTCTCTTCCTCTGGGCCAGCCTGTGGCGAGGGGGCGGAGCTTCTGCATTCCCCCAGTGGCGTCATCACCAGTCCCGGGTGGCCCTTTCAGTATCCTGCACAGCTGAACTGCAGCTGGAACATCAGAGCTCAGCCTGGAGACACCATAACCATCAGGTTCGGGGTGGTTCTCGGGGACCTGGTGCGGTGCCTGGACCCGCCTCCGTGTGACCCAAGCTCTCCTCTTCTTCTGTAGTTTCCAGGACTTTGACCTGCAGGGTTCCCACCGCTGCTCCTCCGACTGGATCTCCATCAGCAGCTACAGGAGCCTGGACGGTCTGAGGGTGTGTGGTTCTTCGCTCCCACCCCCCTACCTGTCCACCCAGGACCACGTCTGGGTCCACTTCCATTCTGACGACAGCCTGACGGGGAAAGGCTTCCGGCTGTCTTACATCACAGGTGAGGAGGCTCCGCCTGGCGCCCGGCTGGGCCCGTTGACCCTTTTCTGAACATCTGGGTGGTTCCAGGCAAACCCGAGGCCTCCGGCTGCGACGTGGACCAGTTCCACTGCTCCAACGGGAAATGCGTCCCCGACTGGTGGCGCTGCAACTCCATGGACGAGTGCGGGGACAACTCTGACGAGGAGCTGTGCGTGGACTCGCCGTTCTCCTTCCAGCCCTGCAGCATGAACCAGTTCCCCTGCCTGTCCCGCTACACCCGCATCTACACCTGCCTGCCGCACAGCCTGCGCTGCGACGGCAGCATCGACTGCCAGGTGACGCTCCCGACGGGTGTGGCTGTCTGTCAGCTCAGCCTCTGATGTCACTTCCTGTCTGTGCTCCGCCCAGGACCTGGGAGACGAGATCGACTGCGACGTCCCCACGTGTGGAGAGTGGTTGAGGAACTTCTACGGCTCCTTCAGTTCGCCCAACTACCCCGACTTTTACCCGCCAGGAAGTAACTGCACCTGGCTGATCGACACGGGCGACCACCGGAAGGTAACGCCCACCCCTGGAGCCCCGAGGCTTCCTGAAGCTCCTCCCACTGACGGCTGACTCCGCCCCCTCCAGGTCATCCTCAGGTTCACCGACTTCAAACTGGACGGGACGGGCTACGGAGACTACGTGAAGGTGTACGACGGCCTGGAGGAGAACCCTCGCCGCCTGCTCCGGGTGCTGACCGCCTTCGACTCCAGGGCGCCCGTCGCCGTGGTTTCAACGTCGGGTCAGCTGCGGGTGCACTTCTACGCCGACAAGATCAACGCCGCCCGCGGCTTCAACGTCACCTACCAGGTGGGTGCGTGGCCCCTGCCCCGGCGGGGCTGGGTCCAGCCGTGGCTTTGATGCTTGTGCTTTGATCAGGTGGAGGGCTTCTGCCTGCCCTGGGAGCTGCCCTGCGGGGGCAACTGGGGCTGCTACGGCGAGCAGCAGCGCTGCGACGGCTACTGGCACTGCCCCAACGGCCGCGACGAGCTCAACTGCTCGTCCTGCCAGGAGGACGAGTTCCCCTGCTCCAGGGGCGGAGCCTGTTACCCCCGATCGGACCGCTGCAACTACCAGAACCGCTGCCCCAACGGCTCCGACGAGAAGAACTGCTTCTTCTGCCAGCCAGGAAACTTCCACTGCAAGGTGAGCCTGAGGGGGCGGGGCTTGTCTGGGCCTTTCCAGACCGCTGTGACGCTGTGTGTGTGTGTGTGTGTGTGTGTGTGTGTGTGCGCAGAATAACCGCTGTGTCTTTGAGTCGTGGGTGTGCGACGCACAGGACGACTGTGGCGACGGCAGCGATGAGGAAAGCTGCCCCATCATCGTCCCCACCAGGGTCATCACCGCCGCCGTCATCGGCAGCCTCATCTGCGGCCTGCTGCTGGTCATCGCCCTCGGCTGCACCTGTAAACTCTACTCGCTGCGCATGTTTGAACGCAGGTGAGCCCCCCCCACCTGGTGATGTGAGCCTGGTGCTGACCTGTGATTGGTCAGTCCAGGTCCTTGGCCCCTCCCTCTCCCCCTCCCTTACCCGGTGATGTGAGCCTGGTGCTGACCTCTGATTGGTCGTTCCAGGTCCTTCGAGACGCAGCTGTCCAGAGTGGAAGCAGAGCTGCTCAGGCGTGAGGCCCCGCCCTCCTATGGTCAGCTGATCGCTCAGGGGCTGATCCCACCTGTGGAGGACTTCCCGGTGTGTTCTGGGAGCCAGGTACTGAGGAGTGTGTGGCGCGCTGACCCGGCGTCGGCTCACACACCTTCATGAGTGTGTGTGTGTGTGTCTGCAGGCGTCCGTCCTGGAGAACCTCCGCCTGGCCGTCCGCTCTCAGCTCGGCTTCACCTCCATCAGGCTGCCCTCCTCTGGTCGTCATGGCAACCTCTGGCGCCGCCTCTTCACGTTATCGCGCTCCCGGCGGTCCGGCTCTCTGGCTCTGGTCTCTGCAGACCTGGACGACAGCGCCGGTTCCGGGAGCACCGGCAGTTCTGGTTCGGACCTGCTGTCTCCGGACTCAGACGACACGGACACCGAAGGCGAGCGGGGCAGGGAGCGCGGCGTGGGGGCAGTGGGCGGTCCCGTTGCTCCGCTCCCCCCCAAAACCCCACCTTCCAGCGTGGTGGAGCCGGTGGTGTCTGTGACCTCATCATCGTCACCTTTGACCCCAGCACCTGGACACGATTCAGCCCGTGATAGGCCCAGAGATGCCCCGCCCCCCGCCAGCCCCATCGCCGTGGTTACCTCCGGTCCCGAGAGTGAAAACGAGCCGCACGCTCGGCCCAGCAGCACGCTGCAGCGACTGGCCCAGAACCTGCACCGTCTGGCCAGGAACCTGACCAGAACCGGCCAGAACCATCAGGACCAGAGCTGGAGCAACCACAGTCCGCTCCGGCAGCTGGAGACAGGAAGGAGCGGCGCCGAGGCCGCGGAGCGTCGGGCGAGCAGAGAGGAGGACGAAGACGTGGAGCTGCTGATCCCACTTCCCGACTCGGACTCCCCCTCTCCAACCAGCGATGTCCGACATCTCCTCCTGGAGCCGCACGCCTGCTCCACAGCGGGCCACGCCTCCCGGCTGACGTACGGAAGCGCCGCTCGAGGCGGGCGCGACGGCCCCTGTGAACACTGCGGGATGGTGCACACGGCCCAGGTCCCCGACGCCTGTCTGGAAGCCACAGGCAGGACGGAGAGCAGCGACGACGAGCTGCTGCTGCTCTGCTAACGGGCCTGGGGACTGTTGGCTAACACGCTAGCTGCCACGCTCTTCCCCCAAACACTACTTTAGCTAACAGTAACTCACAGGCTACATGCTAACATCAGCCTGAGCTTCAGGTTCTAGCATCCTTCCCTTCTTTAAGTTAGTCAACAGGCTAATGAAGTAGACTGTACTTGTTAGCGTGTGTGGGCGTGTTTACCTTGACATGAGATGGACCAGTCTGGGAAAGGCTGTTGGTACGACGCTGAGACTGTTGTTTGCTTCCTTGGTTGCGTTAGCCTGTGAACGGGCCTCTCGGTACGATGTCATAAACGTTTCCAGGATGCCGGTGCATCCGTACATCCTAATCCACGAAGCTTCCCGTCCCGTCCTTGGACTTTTGGTCAGCTGTCCCCATGCTGGTGGAATGATGAGGGTCATGTGACCAGAGGGGGTAACTAACAATATTAGGCTACGTATTGCGGCATGTTAGCCTAACAGTGTGTGTTTGTACATTTTCTTGGCTTATGATGGGCTTCCAGTCAGACTTCCTGTGTTATATCCAGGTTTGTTCACAGACCTTCTAAAATTCCCCCCAAACTTTGAGACTTTGTTCTGCTGGATGCGGCAGAACTTTGCTCCTGTGTCCGTGTCCCTCATCACCAGCCTGTCCAGAACATGGCGCGAGGTTGTCGGGTCCTCTCCTCCTGTTAAATGTTGTTTATACCTGCTCCGTTCCGTTCTTGTATTTCAGAACGGCTCGATTTGTGACTGATTGTTCTCAAAGAACATTCTGGACTCCCTGTAAGGTCAAAGGTCACACTTTTGTGTTTACATTAATGGCTCAGCGGTGCGAACTCTAGGTTCTGAAAAAGAACCAGGTCAACATGATGTACGGTTCTGAATAAGAAAGTTCTCCTCAGATTTAAGCTTGTCTCTATTTATGATCTTTGTTTTTGGTTCTCCAATTTCAGCTGAACTGGTGTGAGAGTGACTGTATATTTATTATAATTATTACCGACTGTTGGTGTTATTCTTTTTGTTGACTGACCTGCATGATTCAGATTGTTTGGTGTTTGTTTTTCTTTGAGTATGTAAAGTAAAAAAAAACTGCACTAAAGATTACAGCTGCCTTTTTTCATATTTGACTTTTTTCTTTTTAAACGGACCTCCGCAGCACCCCCTGCTGGCCACCATCGATACTGCAGCACGCGCACGCAGAGCGGCGCACTTCCGCTGACGTCAACAGGCAAATACCCAGAGCGCAAGAGAGACCAAATTGAACAAAAAACACTAGAAGAATTCTACTGTAGTGTGTTAATGAAATAAACAGGCACCAGCGGTACCTCAGAACCTTTATTCACATCCAGAACCGTGAGCAGCACTAGTAGAACCTCAAAGAATCAGTTTTGCCAGCAATACTAATTCACTTCAATAGAACCGCTAGAATCCTGTCAGTAACTCCTGCAGAAACCTCCACCGGACCAGAATCTTAACATTTTATTCTGTAGAATCCACAGGAAGAACATTAGAAACGGTCACTTCTGAAAGAACCTCACCGAGCCCTCATCCTTCAGTAGCTGCAGAACCTCACCTGTCCATTTAGGACCACTGAGGGTTAAGAATCTGTATTTTTAATTTTCTCAGGTTGCTTTTTAATGTTCTAATGTTCCCGTGCAAAAAACAAAGAACCAAACATCCACGTTTCTGTCTCCTAGTAAACATGCTTCTTATAGTCACGTAGCTTCTGAGAAGCTCTTGTGATTGGGCGGTAGGGTCACATGACCTCACCTTTCTTTTGCAGCCTCCCTTGTCGCGCTGCCCCGCCCTCTTTTCCTGCTCGGGCATCTGGGGCGGAGCCTCTCTCTTCCTCAGTGACGTCACGATGACGCCATTACATCATCGCTGTGACGTCTTCATGCAACATGCAGCAGCAGAGGAGGATCATGGGACTTTTTTTAAAGACTCCGCCCAACAGAAAGACCCCAGACTCTCCTGGCCTGTTGCTATGGTGATACTGTCACCCTCCTCCATTGACACTATGACTTGCCTTCTGTCTCCTTGTTGGTCAGTGGGGCCAAAGCAGGGTCCACCAATGATGTGGCAGGAAACAGTTTGAACCAACCAATCACCATGTTGGACAAGTCCAGATCGTCCAATAGGATCTGAGCAGCCCCCATGAAGGACTTGTGGTCCATTCGGCCATAATCTCCCCACACAATGATCTGCAGACAGACCGATGACGTCACACCGATGACCTGTGTGTGTATCTGAGTGTGTGTGTGTGTGTGTGTATCTGAGTGTGTGTGTGTGTGTGTTACCTGCAGAACTTTTCCTTCTGGGTTTTCTTCAAACTGAAGCTGTTGCTGATAAAGGGGGTCCAGGGTTTTTCTGGCCAGACGAGTTCGTCTCTTCAACACACACTTCCCGTTATCCATCAGGTACACCTTCACATATGGAGCTACACACACACACACACACACACACACCATCAGTACTGAGAAGGCTCCTAGACTGAGGGGAGTGTCTGGTGTGGGCCGTACCTGGGGTGTTCTTGTTGCCCTGTTTGCCCACGAGCCCGCGGGCCCGGATCACCTCCACGTCCAGACGCTCCTTCCTGTACACCATTCCGATCTGAATGTCACCTGATCACCCAACAGCCAACCAGAGAGGCTCGTGTTAGCGTTAACATAAACGTTAAATAAAAAAAAAAAACCAAAAAACAGACATATGTTTACCCATAGGGGGCGTGGCTAGCGTTTGGCGTCCTGCCAACTGGGCGGGGCCTAATCCCTCCAGGAATCCCGTGAACTGTTTGTCTGACGCCAACTTCACTCCAGGAAATATTAAACTGCAGATAAAAATCAAGGTTTCATGAGACAAACGTAGGAAAGGAGCTCTCGTCATGAGAAGGGGCGTTGGCGTACGCTCCGGGTTTGGGATCCTCGGCGTCCGGGTCGCGGCTCGGCTGCCGTGTGAAGCGAGCCTTAAACTCCACGGCCAGTCCGGTTTCCACGCTCCTCTGCACAGGAAGTCTCACCACCTTTTTCTTCTTCTCCTCTTCTGTTGACACACAGAGAGTAACAGTGAGTCTGTAGACCGGTTCAGACCGGTTCAGAGCGGTTCAGACCGGTTCAGAGTGGTTCAGAGCGGTTCAGAGCGGCTCAGACTGGTTCAGAGCGGCTCAGACCGGTTCAGAGTGGTTCAGAGCAGCTCAGACTGGCTCAGACCGGTTCAGACTGGCTCAGAGCGGTTCAGAGCGGCTCAGACTGGCTCAGAGCGGTTCAGACCAGCTCAGACCGGTTCAGAGCGGCTCAGACCGGTTCTGACCAGCTCAGACCGGTTCAGAGCGGCTCAGACTGGTTCAGACCGGTTCAGAGTGGTTCAGAGCGGTTCAGAGCGGCTCAGACTGGTTCAGAGCGGCTCAGAGCGGTTCAGACTGGCTCAGAGCGGTTCAGAGCGGCTCAGACCGGTTCTGACCTGCTCAGACCGGTTCAGAGCGGCTCAGAGCGGTTCAGACCAGCTCAGACCGGTTCAGACCAGCTCTGAGCGGTTCAGAGCGGCTCAGACTGGTTCAGAGCGGCTCAGACTGGCTCAGACCGGTTCTGACCAGCTCAGACCGGTTCAGTGCGGCTCAGACCGGTTCAGAGCGGCTCTGGGCTCAGCTGGGACTGACCCTCGGGGTTGAGCTGCGAGGCGCTCTGGCTCTTCTTCCCCAGCCCCACCAGGCCCATCATCTTGGCTCCGAAGCTGGAGCGCCGCTTCTTGTCGTCGTCGTCGTCGTCGTTGCGTCCCAGCGAGCAGATCTCGCCGCCCACGCTGGACGACTTGGTGATGGGCGCCCCTGCTGCTGGCCTGCAGGGGGAGGGAGGGGAACAGGTGACCCTGGGGGTGTGGCTTGAGCCAGGCGGTGGGAGGGTCACAGCAGCAGCACAGAGGAGGTGGGCGGGACGGGAAGACATGGGGACGTCCTCATTGGTCGCTCGCTTACTTTGACGTCTCGGCTGCTTCCTCCTCTCCCTCTTCCTCCTCCACCGATTCGCTCTTCTGCAGAATGGCTCCGCCCTCTTTGTCCTCTACCACTTCCTGTGCACCCTCTGACCCTGACCCCAAGTCCACCGATTGGCCCTCCCCCTGGCTGTCTCAGCCAATCAGGGAACAGCATGCGGACAGAACCATGCAGGAAGAGACAGAACGCAGAGGTCGCGCTCATGCAGCGCATGCAATCCACAAGACTGGCGTCAAAAGCGTCGCCACGGTGACGCCAGCTGCTCTCACCTGATCCTGGAGGCGGAGCGGACGTCCACGGACCCCTCGCTGACGTCGCTGTCCGACGACTTCAAGGACAGCCCGTCCCTCATCTGGAGACGCACACATGCGTGATGAGCGACATGGCTGAGGGCGTGCACGCCGTGGAGCGTGCTCTCTCTGCTCACCTTTGACGGCTCCTTCAGCGCACCTGCACAGAGACGGTCCTGGTCAGACGCTTGCCCTGACCGTGGCTGAGCCAGGGTCAGATCCAGGACTAGACCCTAACCCACGAGGGGCTTCTATGGCTAGAAGCTTCCAGACACGAGCGAAGACCACCGACAGAAAGCCAGAACGAAATCTGTACCTTCTCTGCTCAGTGGACACACGTCCCCTTCATAAGACCAGGGTGGATGGATGATGGATGGATGGATGGATGGATGATGGATGGATGATGGATGGATGACAAACATAAAAACAAGAATGAACACAGATCAGTGTGAGGGAACTAGCCAACCTGGCCTAGCTACCACCTCCTGAGATTCAGGCCTCTAAACCTCCTACAGGGGGAGGAGCTACCTGTTGTGGGTGGGCGTGTCTCTGACGGTACTCTACCATTGGCTGTTTTCTTCTGCTGGTCCTCCCATGTGACCTCTGCGTGGTGGCAGAGAGACATGATTGGTCAGGCCACAGTGAGGCTGTTCAGACCAAAGCAGTGGAGCCACCTGAACTCTGCTGCTCCACCCGAGCTACACTTGCCTTTTCTGGTGCCTCCAGGTGTCGCCGAGCGTCTGTCGGGTTCTGGCGGGTTGTGATGACAGTGGACCCGACAGGGAACACACGGATGAAGTCAAAGATGGTGATGGTGGCCCCACACACACACACACACACAAATTCAAAGCTGTGATACACACCTGGAGTCTGTGGAGGTGGGGCAGGTGAGGGGGAGGGGCTAGGGGTATGGGCAGGCGTAGCAGACGGCTCTGACTTCACCGAGGGAAGTGGATGACTGGAGACTGTAGATGCTTGAGCAGGATTTGGAGGCGGGGCTAAAGGAGGACGTGGGGCTACAGGTGCAGGTGGAGCTACAGGTGCAGGTGGAGCTACAGGTGCAGGCGGGGCCACAGGGGCAGGTGGGGCCACAGGTGGAGCTACAGGTGCAGGTGGGGCCGCAGGTGGGGCCGCAGGTGGGGCCACAGGTGGAGCTACAGGTGCAGGTGGGGCCACAGGTGGAGGTGCAGGTGGAGCTACAGGTGCGGGTGGGGCCACAGGTGGAGCTACAGGTGGAGCTACAGGTGCGGGTGGGGCCACAGGTGCAGGTGGGGCCACAGGTGGAGCTACAGGTGGAGCTAGAGGTGCAGGCGGGGGTGCAGGTGCATTTACTGGTACAAATGGTGTAGGCACATGTGCAGGTTTGCTGGTTGCAGGAAGAGGCGGGGCTTGGATTCGTATGAGAGGTGGCTGGTGATGGTTGACGAGGGGAGGGGCTTGTATGCTGCTAGGCTGAGAAGCCGGGTAATGAGTGGGCGGAGCTGGCGTTCCCGTGGTGGGCGTGACCAGAACTGATGGCGAGCAGGCAGAGAAATGAAAGAGTAAAGAATGGGCGATGAACGATGACCCCGACACGACCTCATTCATCAGTTCATTAAAGTTAATTAGATGTGACTCAGCGAACAGCAGCCGTGGCTGGTTCCCCTGACAGGAAGCTAACAAACGCACTTCTGTCCGGAGCTCCTTTGGGCGGGACCATCGGCAGCTGACGTCCGCGGCGGCCGCAGCCCGGAGTTCCCGAGGGGCTGGTCTGGGCTGACCCGCCTCGTAGGTTTGTTCTGTCAGAGGAGAAACCCGTCAGGAAAGTCACCTGATCAACAGAAGAGCCGCTGGCAGCAGGGATGCTAGGCCATGCTAATCTGATGCTAACTGAAGAGCAGTAACAACAAAGAAAGGAAGAAGGTGACGACCCCAGCGTGCTGTGGAGCAAAGCCTCAACCCGGAACGCATGCAAACAGAAAAGTGTTGCTTGGAGACAAACAGGAAGTGGTGTGTTCAGAACCAGTCAGGAAAAGAGGAAGCGATTCAAATCACATCAACGCGGCGGTTAGCGTTCAGGCACCATGCAGCAGAAGAGGCGCGCTGCAGATCACCTGGTCAAGCTAGGGGACGGAGGGGCGGAGCGTCTGGACCTCGGGTGGGCGGAGCCGGCTCGATCGGTGGAGTGCGAGCGGATGTAGACCGGCCGGTCCACCATCGCTCGCTGGTCTGCTGACCGAGAGCGGCTGTAATAATACTCCCGCCGATCCGTCTGCCGACTGTACCTGCGCAAGACGTGACAGCCATGAAGCTTTGGCTCCATGGCAACCACATCACCTGTAGGAAGGGTTAGTTGGCGGCGAAAGGTGACCTTCCGCTGCTGCTTCCTGCAGAAGGTGGGGAAACAGGAAGTACCGACTACTGAACTACAGGAGGGTCCGCGTGGACGAGGGAGCCAGGAAGCGCTAACGTCTGAGCCACACCAACACCTCTGATTACCTCAGCAGTTCCTCGTCAAAGGCATCGGGCTCATGCGGGAAGTCAGGAACGAAGTCCTGACTGAAGAACAGAAGCAGGTCAGCGCTCCACCCAATCAGAAGCCTGCAGACAAACTAGCCAACCAGCTAACTAGGCTACACCCCAGCCGAGCCCTGGCGCGTACCTGAAGTCCTCACAGCTGCCGTTCATCCTGTGGTTTGTCCAGGAAGCGTGGAAAGGACCGTTAAAAAGTCTTCACACAGAGACACGGAGAGAGAGATGAGGACACGCCCACCGCAACTGCTACCGCCAACACTAGCGCTGCTGCTTCTGCAGCTTCAGTACCTTTCATGGGAATCGAGAGAGCAGCCATGAGACATCCTCCTCGATGTCCTCCTACATGCAGAGACACAGCAGTCACGCCCAGTGCAGCCAGTACGCACCAGCCACCGCCACTGGGAAAGCACCGCTGCCGCCACTGGGAAAGCACCACTAGAGTCACTGGGAAAAGCACCACTACTGGGAAAGCACCACTACAGCCACTGGGAAAAGCACCGCTACACCCACTGGGAAAGCACCGCTGCCGCCACTGGGAAAGCACCACTACTGGGAAAAGCACTGCTACCGCCACTGGGAAAGCACCACTAGAGTCACTGGGAGAACCACCACTACCGCCACTGGGAAAGCACCGCTGCCGCCACTGGGAAAAGCACCACTAGAGTCACTGGGAAAAGCACCACTACTGGGAAAAGCACCGCTACAGCCACTGGGAAAAGCACCGCTACAGCCACTGGGAAAAGCACCGCTACAGCCACTGGGAAAGCACCACTACTGGGAAAGCACCACTACAGCCACTGGGAAAGCACCGCTGCCGCCACTGGGAAAGCACCACTACTGGGAAAAGCACCACTACCACCACTGGGAAAGCACCGCTACCACCACTGGGAAAAGTACCGCTACCACCACTGGGAAAAGCACCACTACCACCACTGGGAAAGCACCGCTACCACCACTGGGAAAAGCACCGCTACCACCACTGGGAAAAGCACCGCTGCCGCCACTGGGAGAACCACCACTACTGCTACTGGGAAAAGCACCGCTAGAGTCACTGGGAGAACCACCACTACTGCTACTGGGAAAAGCACCGCTGCCGCCACTGGGAGAACCACCACTACTGCTACTGGGAAAAGCACCGCTAGAGTCACTGGGAGAACCACCACTACAGCCACTGGGAAAGCACCACTACTGGGAAAGCACCGCTGCTACAGGCGGCTGCTGCAACACCCAGCTATACAACCAGGTTCTGAGGCTAATACAACTGCTAAAAAAAAAACGCCTTAACCAGTTAAACCAGTAGCAGCTACCCACGTCGTCTTTTCAGCAGCTGACCTGTTGACTCCGCCCCTTTTACCTGTCCAAACTGTGGTATTGGCCAGCGTCAGAGTACGCCCGGCTGAGTTGGGAGCCTCGCAGCAACCGCACGGCGTCCTCTCGGTACAGCGGGTACAGGTGGTTACCGCTGGCAACCAGACAGAGTCAGAGTGATGCAACAGCTCCGGAAGCTGATTGGCTGCTCATTCAAGATCAAATCACGATTCGGCTTTTATCGCTTTCAGCTCGGCGGGATAGTGGAATACCTCCGACACCCCTGCTGGTGGGCTGCGGTATGACCCACAAGCCCCCCAAAACGGCTCAAAAAAGCAGCTCAGCTGTCAGGACCTGCAGCTGAAGCTCCAGGAACCTGACAAGGGCTCCTGAGGAACCTCTAACCTTCATTTACATCATGGTCTGTGGAAGCGCACAGGCGCCTACCTCTGAGGTGGTGGTTGACTCGGCGACCGGGACCGCAGCCTGACCATGTCGCTGTGGTTGGCCAGGACCCCCTGCTCGGGAACCGAGAGGGTGGAGCTATGGAAGTCCCGCCCATTCTGCCTGTAGTCTGGACAGGAAGTTGTGGTTACGGAACCTTAAGCAGCGTCTGTCGCCAGAAGCTCTTCCAGAAGATGACGCTCACCTGATATCACCCCGATTCCGTCTTCGCAGTCGTAATCGGAGAACTCGCCGTCGCTGATCCTCTGAGACCCTGCAGAGACGAGAGCGGCGTTAGGCCGTACGCAGCTTCACGAAGGTCGCCCAACCCAAGCCGCCGCAGCAGCAAGGACCCTCGCAGCCAGCTGTGGAACTGCCAACGACCTGGCTGGAAGCCGGCCTCAGACCAGTCCTGATTCCACCTCCTGAACGCCACAGGAACCTTGTGAGACGCCATCAAAGATCCCATTAAAGCCCCCGCCTCCATAAAAATGCCCCTCTTTAGCCCCCAGTGGGGTTTAAATCCAGCTCTCTGAGATTACTGGAACCAGGGGAACTCCAACGTGAAGAATCCACAGCATGGAAGAACCCTCAAACCTCCATGTGAAACTCCACAGGTCTTCTCAAACATCTCAGAATCCACTCTGATCATCTGAGGAGCCTTCACAAGTCAGAATTAAAGCTCACAATACTACAGGAACCATGGAACCAACCAGCAGGAACCTCTGTTTGAAGAACGCTCCCAGTAGCCACTCACTGAGCAGATCATCAGCCGTCACGTAACGATCAAAGAACTTTCTAAAAGAGCTGTCAAAGCCTTCAGGGAGCTCTGAAGAACCCAGAAACCTGAGAACCCCAAACCCTGGACAGCAGAGTCAGAGTACGGACCTCTGCCTGGCCAAGCATCATGGGAGGAAAACGACACAGAATCAACAACATGCAAAGGAAGCAAGCAGTGTGTGTGTGTGCGTGTGTGTGTGTGCGTGTGTGTGTGTCTCACTCTGCAGCCGTCTGCTACTCAGCGTGTCTTCAGACTGCAGTACTCTCCTCTGCAGGAAGGGGGAGGCATTGGGCAGCGGCAGAGAGGAGACGTCATGGAGCTGCAGCTTGTACCAGTGAGGCTGATCGTCCAGCAGAGCCGAGTCCAGTTCTACCAGAACCTGCAGACGCCGCGGAACACACATGATCGTAACCATGGTAACAGCACAGAGCAAAGCCAGAAAACAGCTGTCTGGGTTCGGACCTCTCCCAGGAACTGGCTCTCTTCCTCTCGGACCCGGGCCTGGTCCCAGACCGTCAGCTCCAACAAGCGCTCCTTGAACTCACGCTGGTGGACCGGGGAGTACATGAAGGTCTGGTTCCACCGAGGTTCCACCGATTTCTTCACCGTCTTTGTTCTCCTCTTACTCTTGTCGCTTAACCAGAGACCAAAGCAGACGTTTCAATCAGAACCCGAAGGACCACAACACCCACAACGCCCCATTTTTGGTCCGTTTGCGCCATCAAAGGAGTTACCTTCTGTCGGGCAGGAAGTAGATCTTGACGTAAGGGTTCCGCGGTCGGCCATCGTCCCGGACAGGAAGCTCTTTGGCCCCCAGCACGGTGACGATCAGCTGGTGACCAACTTTGTCGTACCACAACTTGAGCTGTGAAGGACAGCCGGGGTTAAAGCGGAGGAGCAACAGCAGAACCGGGCAGGAGCAGAGAAGAACCCAGGAGAACGCGTGAAGGCTGACGTCACGTACGCCGCGTAAGAGCTCACAGAAGACCGCCGGCGGAACTACGCGTGGAGAACCTCCGCAGAGCTGAGGAACCCTCTGAGAACCATCCTCAGAAACATCCCAGCAGCAGCTCACCTGCTGGGGGGCGGGGCCTAAACTACCCTATCAGCTAAAGCAAGACAGCAAAGATAGTTGGAGAGGAAGGATGCGTCACTCCTCTACAGATCTACGGTTACCTGGATTCTGGGAACGAGCGGACGCCTGTTCACAGTCTGAAACACACATCACCGTGGCGATTAACCCTGGGCTGGCGTGTGCGTGCCGACGCGGCGTGTCTGGGTATACTCACGGAGACCTGTCCGGACAGGAAGCCGGGGCTCATGGGAGATGTGATGGAGATGGACGGGCCGACTTTCTGCGAGTCAAAGGAGCTGGAACCTGAGGAACATTGTCATGTTTAGCTGAAGACGTCTGCTCTTCTGCCCACGGTCAGATTTACGTTGTTCTGGAAGAACACGGAGGGTGTTCCACGCAGGACAAACTCACTAGAGTTCAGCTGGACGTGGCTGCCATCTCTGGAGACGTCTCTGAAGGAGAGAGTAAAAACACAAACATCACCACAAACAACGCTGGAGCATCTGCAGACTGTGGCGTCTGTTTTGGACGGACGGACGGACGGAGCACACTGCAACAAGCTAGCACAAGGCATCGCGTGCGAAGAGAAAATAAAACATCCGGAAATGTGTCAAAATAAAAGCTCCCGTATTTGGAGCGATGGTCTTTACGTTATTACATGCGTGAATCATCTTTTTTTACGTTATTACAAGTGTGAATCATCTTTTTACGTTATTACATGTGTGAATCATCTTTTTTGTACGTTATTACAAGTGTGAATCATCTTTTTACGTTATTACATGTGTGAATCATCTTTTTGTACATTATTACGTGTGAATCATCTTTTTACGTTATTACATGTGTGAATCATCTTTTTGTACGTTATTACGTGTGAATCATCTTTTTTGTACGTTAATACATGTGTGAATCGTCTTTTTTTACGTTATTACATGTGTGAATCATCTTTTTTTTACGTTATTACATGTGTGAATCATCTTTTTTTTTACGTTATTACATGTGTGAATCATCTTTTTTTACGTTATTACATGTGTGAATCGTCTTTTTTTTAACGTTATTACATGTGTGAATCATCTTTTTCTTGGGCCGATTTATCTCTGTGTGAAACAACATCACAAGTTAACTTATTGTTTGAAGCAGATCTTCAAATATATTAAATAATGTAAATAACCAGAATTTATAGGAAATAATGGATCTATTACACATTTTAGGAAACATTAACAGAATTCCTCATGGTGGAGTCACCAAGATCTGAAGAAAGGGGAGATTTTCCTCCTCCAGGAACAAAGAGCGTCTTCTTCTGTGGCTCCTCTAAAAACTACAAAGTGGTAATATCGCGGTTGTACGTGATTTCGTTTTCAGCTCCTGTTGACAAAGATCGCTCTAAATACGGGAGCTTTTATTTTGACAGTTTTCCGGATGTTTATTTTCTCTTCACACCCGACTTCCTGTCCGGTACACTCTGGATGGTGCTAGCTTGTTGCGGCGTTCTCTGACGGACGGAAGGAGAAAGGAGAACATCGGGTGGAAACCCGGGGTGAGAACCAGCACCCGAGAACCAGGTCACGCACCTGATTTGCCGGGAGACCACCAGCTCCACCTGTGGTTCTGCTTTGGACTCGAGGATGATGTTGTACACTTCATTAAAGGTTGCTCCTTGAAGAACACGGCCGTTCCACTCAAGAACCTGGTCCCCTGAGGAGGTGGAACGTCCGTGAGAAGGTCTGAGGTTAGCGCAGCAGGAGGGCTAAAACTGGAGATACGAGGGTCCTCCTGGCTTCAGACTGTAGAAGCCGGAGGTCCAGCGAGCTCACCTGGTCTCAGGTGTCCCACGGTGTCGGCCAGACTTCCTCTCTTCACTTTGGTGATGAAGGCGCAGAGACGGCCGGACTCCGTCATCTTTCCTCCAACCACCTGGAGAAGAGCAACCATGAAGAACCCAGCTGCAGCGCCTCGCTGGGACTCACCTGAAGGCCCAGAGTCACCTTCAGTCCCAGCAGCGCTCCGGTATCCGCGGGAACCGTCCCGTCCTTCATCCTCTTATTCAAGAGAATCCGTCCAATCAGACGCTCGCCATCCTTGGACGGTTGCCAGGTGACCGGCTGCGGGTGAGAGACGACAACACTTGAGCGGAGGCGGTCACACCTTCAGAACATTCGCAGCTTCCTCTCTGTACCGTGGAGGCGGGCGCGCCCTCGCCGTGCCAGGCCCCGTGGTCCCACCACTGGGTGTCCATGTCTCCTAGCAACAGAGGTCAGCCATCAGCAAATGTTCTCACGAGCACAAGCGTTCCAGGAGACGTCACGTTTGGACCTCTACCGCCAGGACACGTCCAAACCTTCACGTCTCAGAGGTTCTACAGGCTTCAGGAGCTCCAACACCTACCCTGGTACCCTTCAGAATAGTTTCACTGGTTTGGTTCTACCTGCTTCTAAGACGGTCAGGGTTCTAGGATGGTCAGGGTTCTAGGAGGGTCAGGGTTCTAGGATGGTCAGGGTTCTAGGATGGTCAGGGTTCTAGGAGGGTCAGGGTTCTAGGATGGTCAGGGTTCTAGGTTGGTCAGGGTTCTAGGTTGGTCAGGTTCTAGGAGGGTCAGGGTTCTAGGATGGTAGTGTTCTAGGATGGTCAGGGTTCTAAGATGGTTCTGAATCAAAGGTGGATCTGGATCCACCTTCTCTGTTCTGAAGCTCTCCAATCTCACCATGGCCTTCTAAGGTCCAGGAAGGTTCTAACCCGTCAGAACTTTTGGGGCTCCAGAACAGAGCTGTGAAGCTGCAGTGATGTTGTGAAGCACCAGGAGCTCCCAGGAGCTTGGAGGAGGACCACCGACTTCAGGGAGGTTCTGGGATCTACAGGAGGGTTCTGAGGACGGTTGTGAAGGTGAAGAGCGGGAGGAAGAGCAGGAGGAAGAGGAGGAAGAGTGGGAAGAACAGCAGGAGGAAGAGCGGGAGGAAGAGCAGGAGGAAGAGTGGGAAGAACAGCAGGAGGAAGAGTGGGAAGAACAGCAGGAGGAAGAGTGGGAAGAACAGCAGGAAGAAGAGCAGGAGGAAGAGTGGGAAGAACAGCAGGAGGAAGAGCAGGAGGAACAGTGGGAGGAACAGCAGGTGGAAGAGCAGGAGGAAGAGCGGGAGGAACAGCAGGAGGAAGAGCGGGAGGAACAGCAGGAGGAAGAGCGGGAGGAAGAGCAGGAGGAAGAGCGGGAGGAAGAGCAGGAGGAACAGCAGGAGGAAGAGCGGGAGGAAGAGCAGGAGGAAGAGCGGGAGGAAGAGCGGGAGGAACAGCAGGAGGAAGAGTGGGAGGAACAGCAGGAGGAAGAGCGGGAGGAAGAGCAGGAGGAACAGCAGGAGGAAGAGCGGTACCTGCCCTCCTTGCCTCCTGCTGGGGGGTGTGTGCCCTGAGCTCTGCCTGCAGGCTGCAGAGCTGCTCATGCCCGTCAGTAAGGAGATTAGCAGCGTCTAAAGACGGAACCCATCCTCTCCTGCACCAACCTTCAGCCGTCCGACGACCCGGCGCCTTCCGGGCCTGCTGCTAGCCAGCCATTAGCCTAGCCTGAGCTCTTTGCTGGTCCTGGGTTCAGAGGTGGCTCATGGCGGTCCCGCACCTCTGACCCCGCCCCCTCTGCAGCTTTCCACCAGATCTGAAAATCCCGCAGACTTGACCGGGAACGGTCCCAGTCCTGGGTCCAGAAGCAGGCTGGCTGGTCCGCAGCCCCAGCAGCAGTGCTGGTTCCACACAGCCCCTCGTTCTGGGTTCTCCACAGAACCTCAGCAGCAGAGATTAGGAGCCTTTCCAAGCTGAGGGGAGGAGCCAAGCCCTCTGAGCCAATCAGAGGTCCTAACCTGGTCCCAGCTGACGTCTGCTGGTGGCAGTGAAAGCAGAGATTAACAGCTGACTGACTTCCTGACGGAGGCCCAGAGCACCTTCAACCTGCTCACGGTGGAACCTTCAGTAGAAGCTGGTCAGAGCAGCAGGAACCCAGAGGAACTCTCCAGAGGAAGCACCCACACAAACCTGGGCGGCTCCTCTAGAACATGTGTTTACCCTCCTCAGAAGCAGGTTCCCAGTGTTCCTGAGGGAACCCCCTAGTGTTCACCAGAGGAACCACAGGCAGGTAGACCTCCAGGTTTATCTGTAAGACGATTATCACCCAGAGCCAATTAGTGTGTGACAGGAGGACCTCGACCTGCACTCCTCTGTCTCAGACACCCCTGGAGCCTCACAACATCAGCCTTTGACACCGTTCTTTGATGCTTTGATGCCTTAGCGGTTAGCCACTCACTCTCGTGCTCGTCACAGCTGGTGTACTCCGGTGTGGTGGCCAGCTCGTCCTCGGAGCTGCTGAAGCTGCCAATCACGTGCATGGCGGCCACCGCCCGCGCCCTCTGGGCTGCGCTCTCATAGGCTGGCTTCCTTCTGAGGGCGGGGTTTGGGCTGTGGCGTGGCGAAGAGGGGCTGCTGTGACTGGCCACCCAGTCCACAGACAACGACCTGGGACCCACGGACGCCGCCGCCCCCCGAGGGTAGCCCTGGCGGAGGGCTGAGGGGGAAGCAGGGCGTCACTGACAGGCTGCTTCCTGTACGGGGGCGGGTCTCTGCCTACCTGTGCGTCTCGGGGTCAGGTGTTCAGGCACGGCGTTGGCGAGCGAGACGTCGCTGTGCCGCCGCTGGTGGCGGACCCTCCCCACCTGCGCCAGCATCCTCATGGCCTCCTCGCACGGCTGCGGCTTCACCGGGTAACGTGCCAGATTGGGGTCGCTACGGTAACGAGCCTGAAATTCCTCCTCCTGACGCCGCCGACGCTCGCACTCGTCCTGGTCCTGGTCCAGGGGGTGGTCCTAGTCAGGAGAGGGAAACATGTCCCAGAGGAAGAAACAGCGAGCCTGAACACTGACCCGGGGCTCCCCCGGAGGCGTCTGGACTGACAGAGAACAAGCTAGCACAAGCCACCGCGTGTCGGACAGGAAGTCAGTGCGGAGAGAAAATAAAACATCCGGGAATCTGTCAAAATAAAAGCGCCCGTACTTAATTTAATATATATGAAGACGTGCTGCAAACAATAAGTTAACTTGTTGTTTCACACACCCACAAATGAGATAAAACGGCCCAAGAAAAAGATGATTCACACATGTAATAACGTAAAAAAGATGATTCACACATGTAATAACGTAAAAAAAGATGATTCACACGTGTAATAACGTAAAAAAGATGATTCACACGTGTAATAACGTAAAAAAGATGATTCACACATGTAATAACGTAAAAAAAGATGATTCACACGTGTAATAACGTAAAAAAGATGATTCACACGTGTAATAACGTAAAAAAGATGATTCACACATGTAATAACGTAAAAAAAGATGATTCACACGTGTAATAACGTAAAAAAAAACATCGCTCCAAATACGGGAGCTTTTATTTTGACAACTTCCCAGATGTTTTATTTTTCATCGCACCCAACTTCCTGTGCCGCACGCGATGCCTTGCGCTAGCTTGTTGCGGCGTGCTCCGTCCGTCCGTCCAAAATAGAAACGATGCAGATTTTTCCGGAGGGTGACGGAGGCCCCCCAGCCCTGCCATGGGCGGAGCCACAGCTCTGCCGTGGGCGGAGCCACAGCCAGTAGAAACTGACGCATTGACTAGAATGGACTCTAATCAGGACGGACGGAGAAGCACCGTATCCGATGAGGGTCATGGGGGTCATGACCCGGGTCTCACCTGGGAGTGCCAACGGCCCCGCCCATCTCTGACTGGTCGCCTCCGGCCCTGAAACTCCTCCTCCCTGTTACCATGGTAGCCGTGTGGCAGGCGAACGCGATGGTCAGAGGGCGAGTGAGGCATCCTGCCTTCCACACCATCATAGTATGACCCACAGGGGCTCAGCTTCCTGCAGGCAGCAAAACCAGCTTTTCACACACTCAAACACGAGAACATGGAGGACAGGCGACAAACAGGCTTCTTACAGGCTGCTTTAGTCCGTTTGAAGCATCCTGTCAGCGGGCTTATTCCCTCTCACACAGATTTATAACTCAGACCTGGATAATAACTGAAGCTCCGCCCATTCTGCTATCAGGCCAGGTATTGTGTGTGTTTGTGTGTGTGTTGCTGCTTTCCTGTTGTAATCCAGCTGAGTGTAAACAGAACCACTAACAAAAAGGCCCGGAGGATGCTGATGGTGGAACCCGAGTGTAGAATCACAGAACATCACTTAAAAGTGTGTTTTTATGCACGTTCCTGGCTGTTGCAGTCAGTTTAGCATTTCCGCTAGCATGTTAGCCTGTTTTAGCATGTCTATTAATAACATGCATGTGCTGTTAGCACGTGTTACCCTCTTTTAACACGTGCCCTGAGCCTCTTAAGTCTTAGCCTGTATACCTTTAATTGAAATATTATGTGCTTTAGCCTGATTTAGCATGTGTTGTTAGCCTATAGTATAGAATGGCTCTTATTAAGGACATGGTGTTTTTATGTGGGTCTAATTACGACTGTAGGTTGTTTAAGCCTGTGAGCTAGCCCGCTTCGACTTCTGTTAGCCTGTATGTCTGATTGTGTGTTAGCCTGTGTTTGTTTTAGCCTGTGTGTACATCTTTATTTAGCAGTAATCCTCTTGCTTTTAATCAGTTAATATGATTACAGGAGTGTGTGTGTGTGTGTGTGTGTGTGTGTGTGCGCGTGTGTGTGTGTGTGTGCGCGCGCATGTGGTGGGGGTTTGACAGTAATCAACATCAAAGTAACCAATTAAACTAATTAACAGTTGGATTTTGAGAAGGGTGGAGCCAGCAGGTGGGCTGAAACCACCTGATGATGATGATGATGGTGGTTCTTTGTGTGTTTACAGATTCCACTCACCGCTCTGTGGCTCCGTTGCTCAGGGGTCCCGTGACCCCCGGCAGCACGTGTGTGGGTGGGTGTGGAATCCCTGGAGAGCTGTGATCGGTGGAGTAGAAGTCCCCTGACTGGGTGAGAATGTCCTGTTTCTTCCTACATACGTTACAGACCCACATCACCTGAAATCAACACCGAGGCTGATCAGCTGGAGCTTTGTTTCCTTCTTATGATGATGCCCTCAAAACGTTACTTGTTCCAAAACATCTGACTCATTTCTCCATGTCAGTTCAAAATGTGACCAGTAGAGGGCGGTGTAAAACCGGAATCAGATTCCGCGGTGGACGGTTGCTTCAGCCTGATGGATTATGGGTAATGAAGTCTGAAAGCGCTTTCATTCATGTTGTTATCAGGAATAAACAAGGAATAAACCCTAACCCTAACAACCTGAGTATGGAGGACTAAAAGTGCCGAACTTAAATGCATCATTAAATAAGTCATTAACAAAAATGTAAATTAAATACATAAATGTGTTATTAAATGTTACATATAATTATTTCACTAACTAATTAATGAATTCATGGTCCTTGTGTTGCAGTATAAAGGATTAAAAGTGCCAAAATTAAATAAATAATTGGTATTTTAATTGACATTTAATAACACATTTATGTATTTAACTCCAATTGTAATTAATTAATGACATATTGAATTAATTATTTAATGATGTATTTATTTTATTCCATTCCTGAGCTCTTGGTAATTAAAGTCTTCTTAAATGTGATGTTAAAGAACAGAATCAGACAGGTTTTTAGAGAACAGACAGAAATAATAGTTTCCTGACCTTACTGCCTCTCAGAGAGACACGCCCCCCACAGCGGGCGCAGAAGCGGCTCTGGCAGTAGCAGCAGGCGTGGCCGCAGCCATCCGCAAACTTGGTTTTGCGACAGACTCCGCAGGTGGCCGACTCCGGTCTGGACACCTGTGCGGCCTGGGACTCCTCCCCCAGCTTCTTCACCTGGTCCTTGTACAGCTTGAACTGCTGATGCAACTTCCTGCGAGTGGACAGAGGCGGCGTTACCTGATGGACGCTATCGGATTTCACACCATCAAGGTCAAGATGCAGTTTTGGTCACGTGACTCATCCATCGCCTGCAACCGAAATTGTCCGGCAGGACGTTAAAGACAGACAGGAAGCTGCCGAACGGGAGACTCCGCCTTCCACAGGTGAGGGGGAGGAGCAACAGCCAGGCGCCTCCCACCGCAGCCAGAGATGTAAGCGAATTACACGCGGTTAAAGGGAGGAGGAAGAGCAGGACTTTGAGCGACCGTCCTGCTACCTGACCGTACACCAAACATCATCTCCCACCGCCAACCCTACAGCCACAGACCAGAGGTTTGGCCTTTCTACGTCTGCGTCCACATCAGAGCATCATGGGAAATGCAGTTTTTAAAAACAGAAGATGGAAACCAAACTTGAGTGACAGAGAAGACAACCCACAGACGGGAATCGGATGGTTTCTCCCGGTTACTTACATCTGCGCCTCTTCGTCAGTGGGACTTTTAACGTGCAGAACCTCAGACACATTGGCCGCAACATTACTGACCAACTGAGTGAACCCTGAGAAGGGGCTCCACCTGTCCAGGTAACACAGACAGTGAGCGGACAGGCAGAAGGCATCAGCATCAGTCCAGGCGGACCTGGTGCAACTGGGGAACCGGTGGGGTCAACTCACTTTGACTCAAGCTTCCGGTGTGGGGACTGGGAAAACTGGGTATTATAAAGGAGGCTGCGGAACAGGTGCACGCTGGGAAGTGTGGTTTTGGATGGTACTTACGAGGTAGGCGGAGGCTGCGCTTGCTCCTGATCCCTACAGGAATGTGATGATGATGAAGAGGATGAAGATGAAGATGGCCATAGTCATGAACACAACATAAAAGACGAACACAAAATAAAATAAACATAAGAAACAAAAAGTCACAAATCGGACCCCCCTCCCCATTACAAACTCACTAACGAAGGGTTAATTTTGGCGGCTGCCTACATGACGCCACCGTGAGCCCGAAACAGGAAAGAGACAAACCAAGTCTGTCCGCATCAGAAATAGTTGCTCCCTTGGTGATCCTCGAACCCTGCATCTTTAGACCAGCAGGAAATAGCTCCAACCTTCACAATAAAAGTCACTGTAAACGATAGAGCCCTTCAACAACCAAAGCAGATCCACCGGCCAATCAGGGCTCAGACAGACTGCCGTGGGAGGGGCCTAGTGTGGCGCCTTCCGCTATCTTCTCTAGGATCTTCTGAGTAGAAGCCATCAAACAACAAAGCTGTCTCAGCAGGTCACAGCTCTAGGACCGGAGGTGGAGCAGCGGGTCAAAGGTCACCTTCACATCTCTGACGTCAGCGAGATGCCTGTGAAGCTGGGTGGACTGGGAATTTTCTCTGCTGTGCTTTTATTTTCTGAGCCGACACGAACGGCTGATCCCAGGTGATCGATAAAACGGCACGTGGCGCTCGTGGCCACCTTACTTCAGCATGCTCTGCTCCTTCTCCTCCTCCTTCCGCTGCCGCTCCATCACCGACAGGATGATGCTCCGCTCCTCCTCCGTCAGGTGGCTCAGGTCCGGCATCTCCGACCCGGCCCCGGCGGGCGGTCCGGACATCCTGCTGGAGGCGGATCGGATCGGCGTCACAACACCAGCGACAATCACGATAATCAATAGGCTGTTTTATTGATGAGTCTGGGTCTGTGTGGCCGCGCCGCAGCGGTCAGGCATCCGCCATCAGAACCTCCACCTGTTTACCACCTCCAACATCCTCCACCCGACGACACTCACCGACTCGGCCGGCCTCCCCTCCTGTTTACACCGTCGTCATGGCGCCTATCAGCGGCGGCGGGTCCGGTCGGTTCTCCTCCATCCCGGTGGTGGTTCTCTCATCCTCTGCGGGGCTCCAGCACGTCCCACTCGGCGTCCTCCTGCGGTTCCTCGGCTGGTCCGTCACGGTGATAATGGACGAAGGGGAGGAGACGGCGCGGAGCAGACAATTAAATCCGCCATAGGCTGAGAGGAGACGGGGGGCGGGGCCACGACGTGACGGCATGACGCACAGTAAAGATGGGGGGAGGGGGGGGGGTCTGCGGGAGTCATCGCCACGAGACGGCAGACTGATCAATAAATCACGTTATGAATTTTAACTGACACGTCAGATGCTGACTGTCTACTTTGATTTACTGACACAAGGAGGAAACTTATAAAAGGTCATCAAAACTGGAATAACCCGCACGCAACTGTGACGTCACCGCTACGAGACGCAGTGTGTTTGTGGGTGCGTGTGCCTTGTGTGTGTGTGTGTGTGTGTGTGTGTGTGTGTGTGTGTGTGTGTGTGTGTGTCAGCAGTTCTTGTCATTTAAACTAGGTTTTTATCTATTCAGGCAAAAAAAAAAAAAAATCCCTTTAAAAACGCCGTTACCACCCCCGTACTGTAGGGGGCGCTATGCACAATTTTCGAGGACGCGTCTGTCTTCTGAATTGAGTCAACAAAACGTGACGTCATTGTGAGTATTCTGTGATCTGATCTGTTTGGATATGTGCGGATAAATCTTTCTAAAACGGATTTCTCCACCTGAACTCTTTTCCGGAAGCGTAGTTTTGCACATAGACGTGTGGTTTCGGCACCGGAAGTTAGCGTCGCAGCGCTAATCAAAACAAGCAGTTCGTGACAAGGATATTGTGAAGATGTCCAAAGTTCAGGTTTTCAGGTCGTTGGTGAAGCAGCGACTGGCTGCAGCTGCTGAAGAGATATTTGGACTGTTTGAAAGAACCGTAGCAGAGTTCGAGGAGGACCTTGGCCGCTCCCAGGAGGAGAACCGGCGCCAGCGGCAGCTCCTGGACGCTGTTTTCGAGCCGCAGCTGCGTTTACGGAGAACAGGTTCGCTCGGCTTCTGCACTTCTGCTCCCTCTTTGATGAGGTTTCTTAAAAGATTCTTTATGAGTTAATCACGTGGCTTTAGCTTCGAGTTTGTTTTTTTGTTTGTTTTTTGCAGAAGACCAGGAACTGTCCCTGAAAACAACAGTTTGCCCTGAGCAGAAAGGCTGGAGCCCCGGTCTGGGCCCAGAGCCGCCTCACACCAAAGAGGAGCATGAGGAACATCGGCCGAGTCCGGAGAGACGGCAGCTTTGGAGCCCAGAGGAGGCTAAAATCACCGTAAAGGTTGAAGATGATGATGACGAAGAGCCTCAGTTCTCACAGACAGACCCAGAAGCTGATGGAGCCAACGGCTCGGATCCAGGTTTCCCATCTTGTTCTGTTGACAGGAGGGAGACTGTATCTGGCCCTGAGACTGATGGAGACAGTGATGGAGGCTGGAAGGAGACCACAGAACCTCAGTTTGGCCTGAACTCTGTGGACATCCCTGGAAGAGAGGCAGGTCCAGATGTGAGGAAGAAACCTTTCCGCTGTTCTGAGTGTGGCAAAAGATTTACCCGAAACTCTCACCTGAAGATACACATGAGAATTCACACTGGAGAGAAGCCCTTCAGCTGCTCGTTCTGCAGCAAGAAGTTCACCCAGAAGATCGGCCTGGACAACCACCTGACGACTCACACGGGAGAAAGGCCGTACAGCTGCTCGCTGTGCAGCAAACGTTTCTCACGAGGCGACACGTTAAAGATCCACATGAAGATCCACTCGCGGATAAACCCCTTCACCTGCAGCGTCTGCGACAGGAAGTACGCTTTAGCCCACCCTGGGGCTCACCAGTGCGTGGGCCCTCAGCCGCTACAGCTTCAGCAGCCCTGGAGCAACCAGAGAGCAGAGCAGCGTCCCGGCCTGGAGGACGGAGACACCACCACGTTCACGGGCGCTGGTGTCCCGGACGAAGAGGAACCTCGGTCTCCACAGACTCTGCAGAGCAAACCGATGGAAGCAGGAGCTGATGGAGGGCCAGGATCAGTCAGGAGCCCAGCTTTCCACTCTAGAGACCTCAGAGAAGCTCGTTTGGAGCCTGGGAGCAACCACTGTGGCGGTCCAAGGATGCAACCCAGAGCGGGTGGAGTCTGTGAGACGAGGCCTTCCAGCTGCTCTGAATGCGGAGAAAAGTTTGGCCGGAGGTTCAACCTGAAGAGACACATGAGGACTCACGGGAGAGACAGCGTTCACGCGTCCGCTCTGCGCTCAGAGCTTCAGACAAAGGAAACATCTGGCGAAGCACACGAGGGTCCACGCGGGGACGTCCTCACGGCTCTTGAGCTTGTAGGGAATTCAACAGATGGACAAAGGTGGTGGGGGAACCTGACGGAGACCGAGGCCTCTCCTGAAGACGAGTCACGCCTCTGAAGGTTCAGTCACAGCAGAGTCTGCCCGGATACTGAGGAACGTCCTCATGTTTGTAGAAATCATGTCCGAATCAGGTCCCTGTCCTTGGGAGGAGCGATGTTTTTATCACATAAACATTCACCTTTATGCGTAAATGAACTGGTTCTGTACTGGGATGAATGGTTTTGACACCTGCCTCACGGCCCAGAATGCTCTGCTTCGCTCAGCAGCCAAGACCTCAGCCAATCAGCACCCTTCCCCTCGGTCACATGACCGCTGAAGGGACTAAGAGGATTACGGATTCCTGTCGTCTCTCAGGCGAACGGAGACGCTGTTAATGATTGATTGACTGACTGATGGACACACAGATGAGGCTGCAGGTGTGTGTGCTCTTTCTGCTGCTCCTCTCTTCTCCACACAGACTCAGCTGCAGTCTGCCCAGCTTCCCCCCCGAGACTCCTCAGCGTCAGGTAGGTGCTGGGAGAATGAGCAGCTAATCTTATTGTAGCAAATGACTTTTTTTCTGTTTTACAATCTTTGAGCTGTGATTGAAAGGAAAAGTTGTTGCTAAGAGGAAACTTTTGATGTTTGACAGGTTAAAGCATCTCTGACTCCAGACACCTTCAGCTCCAGGTTCTTTGGTCGACTTCCTGGTCTGTGTGGACGCCTTAAGAGACGGAGAATCACTGTCCTGGTACATCTGCTGTGTGATGATGTCACTGGTAGTGTTGGCATGGAAACGTGATGCCATGTCTGTCTCTTGGTCTCAGTGTAACCTGCAGAAGTTCTGTTGGCGTGGGTGGAACCACAACGCTCAGGCTGGTCAGGCGTGTCGCTGCCCGCGAGGATCCAGATGCTCACGTTTCTTCGTCCACAGTCTGTAAAATCTAGACATAAAACTTGCTGCTTCCTTTTGGATTTCAATAAAGTTTTAGTTTCATGGGGGAGTGATGAGTTTTCACTGAGACTGATGGACCTAAAAAACGTTCTGGAGGTTCTCTAACAACATCTTTCTCTAATCTTCACGTATATGGCATTAGCTGTGTCTGGTGATTGCTCTTTATTTTCAGAATACGACACAGAAAAATAGAAGCAGCACAAATATAAACCGACAAACATCCGTTAGGGGTTCATACGCAGAAAAAGGTCAAGTAACACCAGCAGTGGCCACAAGGGAGCGCTGCAGAACTACTGGTGACGTCAAAGAACAGGAAGTGCGTAATTGTTTTTCTCTGTGCTCTAACAGTTGGGTGGTATATTTTTAAACGATTAAATGACGATAAATGTAATATTCCAAATAACACTCTTATTCGACATGAATCTTAATATTTAACTCAGGAAACGTTGACGCGTCGCCCTTTGTGTTTTTCTCCTGAGGAAATGACGTTTATTTGACGCGCTGTACGCCGGAAATCCTAGTTCGTCGTTTCTCGTTTGATGAGAAGACAGCAGCGAATATCTGAGGCGTCAGATGTTTAAGAAGTCGATAAACCAGTAAGATCGAACATCAGGTTGAGTCTCTCTGTGGACTTTAAACGCATTTTCCTCTTAGGCGTTCCCCGGAGGACTTTAAAATGGCGTCTGTTTACAGTGAGTCTTTAAGATGCTAGCCAATGTTAGCATGTTTGTTAGCATTAGCAAGCAAACAACTGCACTTGCCTCTACAAAAAAATTTAATATATTTTAGAATAATATTCGCGACCTTAGGTGTTATCCAGATTATCCTAAAACGTGACTATGGGTCACGTACTAAAATGTAGATTGCATTTCGCTCGACAAATGGAAAACAATCGTGGGGATTCTGTTATATTTTAAAATTGAGCAATATTGATCGTCAGTTTCCAAAGTGATCTGATAAAATGTTCATTTGTAAACTAATAATTGGTTAAATTACTTGAATCTAATTGAAGTGTCGAACTGAACCGAACAGCATGTGACCTGGAGGCAGCTGGGGTCGGTGTGTAACCAGTGTCCCTGTGGTCGTTGGTCCTGATGGAGAGTGATTGTCGGATCCCTGTGGTCTGCTGTCGGCCTCGCGTCCTCGTCCTCCATGCGCTGTTCTGGGGCCTCGTGTCACTGAGGTTGGAGTGATCCTGTTGTTAATCTCGGTTTTCTTCTGTGTTGATTGTTGAAATGAGTGGTGTTCTGCTTTGTTCCAGAGTCTTTGGAGCAGCCCTTCTGAGCAATGACAGACCTTCAGGTATAAAGAGAACAGCAGCAAAGGTTTTGGAGAACTTTTCTGTACAGCTCTGACCTTTGACCTCGTTCTCCTGTTGCAGCAGAGAACACATCATCCCCACCCTGCTGGCGGCAAGAGGCATTTGTGGTCACCGCCGAGTGTCAGCAGTGCGACGCCTTCCAGACGGTCTGTCCCCAGCGCAGAGACCTGTTAAAAACACCTGCTGCGTCACCCATGTGCTGTTTGCCTGTTTCAGAGGTCGTGGCCAGCGTGCAGACCTACAGGATACGTGGAGCGGGTCAACTGCACCAGGTCCAATAAGGATGAGATCAAGAGGTGAGGCAGGGATAGAGCTCGCGTTTGCATTCAGCGTGTGACCTGAGCCCCGTGTCTCTGCTCCGCCCCGACAGCTGTCGCTCCACAGTGATGGAGGAACATCGCTTCTGGAAGTTTGAGGGCGTCATGTTGGCGCTGGCGCTTGTATTCGGGGTCCTGGTGGTTGCTCGCCAACGCTGGCTGGACCGACTTGTCTCAGAGAAAGTCCGCCGTCAGATCGAATCCATCTAGGACGCTGAAGATTGTCTGACCTTGACCCAGCGCGTGGAGGCTGGAGGCGGGGACGAGCCTCGGACCTGAACCCAGCCTGACAGGACTGACCTTTGGGCCGACGCTGGAAGCGTACCGTTATGTTTTCAGTGAATTTCCCTTTGATTTACACTGTGAGATCATGGACGCGACAGACTCTGATCCACGATTGATAGATTCTCAATAAAACTCATATTTTTAGACTTGTGTCCGCTCCTGCTGCAGGAGTGGGATGTTCTTCAGTTGTACTTAAAGGAGGAAACAGGAAGTTTAATAAAACGTGTGCTGCTCTGATTGGCCAGCACTGCTGAATCCAGGTGTGAGCATCTCCTTCCAAGAGTAATGTCTGACAAAATAAACCAGAGAAACCAATCACCTGTCAGTACGGAGGGTGGGGGGGCGAACAGGTAACAGCCAGCCTACAGCAGAATCTGGATCATGTTTTGCTACTTTATTGGATTAATCTTAGAAAAAGTACAAATAGTTAAAGGCAATCGTCCCATGAATACCTTCAGCTTGAACTAAAATCAGGCTTTTGTTGGGATGAAGTTACACAAATCATTGATTTAAACATTTAAGCAATTTTAATACAATTAAATATCAGTTTAACTAAAGAATTTTAGTTAAAAATTAAAAAAGTCCGAGCGTTTTCCTCACTAGAGTCTCCCTGAGTTCTGACTGGTCGAGGCGTCTGCTCGAGGTCAGTTGATTGGCTCGTACCCTGTGATCGCGGCCCTCCTCCGGCCACAGACGTACACGGTGCCCAGCAGCACAAACACCAGCGGGATCCCCAGGCCGACCGCCATCATGCTGACCGCCAGCGGTGAGATGGAGTCCATGGGTGGCGAGCCCACACCCACCAGCATGGTCCTGCAGGAAACGAGACGGAGTCAATCCAGCAGGGAAGCGGCGTGAGACTGACGAGTGGACTGAGAACGGACCAGCTGAGGAAGCCGGTGCTGCTGTAGAAGGGCTCTCCGGCCAGGCCGAAGCTCATGTTCAGCCCGAACGCCTCTGGGTGTGGGTAGAACGCTCGGATCAGGCCAGACGAGGCGGCTGCAGCCTCGCTGCTCTGTGGCAGCGGCTCGGAGTGGTGGCACGGCTCGGCGTCCTCCAGAACCGGGCGAGGCTGCCGATAAGACACTGGCTTCCACTGGAAGAATCCTGGAACGTCGGAGCTGCTGCCGCTGAGCGCCGGAACCCAGCGGGACACCTGAGGGGTCCACAAACAGGCTGACCGCTGTGGCTCCTCCCACTGATTGTTTCCAGCAGTCTGACAGCGCTGCCAGTTTAACGAGCTCTTCCTCTTTTTACAACCAATCAGTGAGGAGCACAGCAGGAAATGGACATCCTGTCCGACTGGACAATCACGGAGACCATACGCTGGTGCGTGCGTCTCGTCTGCCTTACCCTGAATATGGATGGCGTGAACTCATCGTCGATGGACTCACGAATCTCCACCCTGCTTGGAGGATAGGCCCCGCCCACTGCCAGCAGCTCCAGTAAAAAGCGGGAATGATTTGATCGTGTGGAGAAGCCAACAAGCCACACCTCCAACTGGGAGCAGTTGGCAGTGTGTAGGAGTTGGGGCCAGGCCTGACCACGCCCCTCCACCTCAAACACTGTCAGCTGGAAAAAAGAAGAGGATTTAATAAAAGTCTGACTCACTGTAGCGACATCATCAGCACCAGTGTCACATGCCCACAGGTAACAACTAATGAAGCAGGCAAACAGCGGCCAGGGCACACGGGTTCCACCAGTGTTTATCTATCTTCAGCACACAGACCTGCAGGCACAGCGATCCACTGGCGGTTCCTTCGCTTCCACAGAGCAGAGAAGTGGAACCCGACAGGTTGAAACGAGACCAGCTGAACTTCTGCAGATCATAGGGTGGAAAAAAGGACGAGAGCGGCTGGGCCGTGTCGTTCACGTCGTCATACTCCAACAGCTACAGCACAAACAAAAGGTTCCCCACACAGAACATCAGCAGCGTCACACAGCAACGCTGAGACAAAGACCCCAGAACTGGGAGAGAGATGGAAGCAGGAGCAGCAGCTGGTGCTGCAGCTTTCTGACCTTGCTGAACACAATGGCCGTACTATACAGGATGCTGCTCTTTGGCTCCACCTCTAAGCCGCCAGATATGTTACGGTCTAAAAACTGAGTCCAGTTCACCTGAGAAACACACAGCACAGGTATCCAGCTACGGGGGGCTGAGGAGGACCAGGACCTCATGGATTATTTCATTCTGACTGAGCTCTAGGCTTCTATCGACAGGAAAAACAGACCTTGAGAGTAGAGGATGAAGTGTTGGTGTGGACAAGCAGCAGAGTTGGTGCGCCTTGGCTACAAAACAGGTAGTGGAGGGTGTCGTTTCCTCCCACAGCTCTCACGTGTAGCAGATCGCCTCCAGGAGGTGAAAAGTACCCGGGATTCAGCTGCACAGACAGCTTCAAAAAAGAGAAACAACACTTCAGCCGCCCGAATACTCAATGCTAAAACGTGACATTAACTGTCATTATGGAATAATCGCGGTCATTTCAGAAAAGACACAGAATACACATCTATCAAATAACAGCTGCACTGAGGCGACTTTTATATAAACACCATTAGTTTTTTGTAGCGTAACGATTAAACAGAAACAATTCGTTTTAAACGCAATTTAATAAAAGAACAAACGTAAACAAGCTAAAAATGAGCTATTTTTTTTTTTTTAAAAAAGAACATCTTTACTTCCGGTCGTTTACGCTCTTTGAAAATATTTAATATTACTTTACCTTCCTCTGATAATTATGTCCTCCGGTAAACAGACTGTAACAGAAACTGAAGACAGAAAACAGGAAAAATAAAGAAACTCTGCAGCGTTTCTTCGCTGCGGCCGCCATCTTTGTTGTGATAGACCAACGACGCAAGTCACATGTCTCCCTCTTTATACTGGCTGCGCGCGACCGGACCCCACCCACGCGTTTTTCAATAACAACTTTATTGAAAAATGTCAACTCATAAATGATAGAAGGTAAAACTTATCATTTAGTCATTTACTTCAGATTAAACTTAAACTAAAATTATACTTGCGCTTGACTTTGTGGAATTTATTTTTTAAGTCAATATTTGCACATTTCCTTTCTTTGTAAACACCAGCTGATAATTATATTTTTGATAAGACATCTAATGCAGTTATGAGTTGTTACTGAACAAGTGTGATGATTAAGAAAGTTATTTCATAACTAAGATGCAGAATAATCACCAATGTCATGTTTTCATGAAGAGTTCAACTTTAATGATGTCTGAAAGAACAGAAACAGGTTTTTTTTTTTAAATTGTGTTAAGGTTCCGAGTCCTCTGGTCCTCGAGCACACACACACACACACACACACACACACACACACACACACAGTCGGAGTGACTCTTTTTTGATGTGGCTCAATGCGGATCTGGATAACTGTGGATTTACTCAGCTCCCTGTCCTCCCATCTGACCATCTTTATCTTTCTTCTTGTGCCCGGAGACAATGTCATCAATGCGCAGCAGCAAGATGGCCGTCTGGACACACACACACACACACAAACAGAGGGAGATGTCAGCCCAGTCTGCACTGATGCCTCACTAGTAGTCCGATGTGTCTCACCTCCACAGCAGTCTTGTATGTCTGAGCTTTAACAGCCAGTGGCTCCCAGATGCCCAAAGCAGCCATGTCGGACAGACAGCCCGTCTCTCCGTCCACGCCCCAGCACACACCGTTATCCTGAGTGTGTTTGGCCTGCACACACAAAGTCCACCATCATTAACTCCCTTCAAGCCTGGACATTAGTGACATGACCAAGTGCGTACCCTCAGCGACGTGAGCACGCGGATGGTGGACGCTCCACAGTTCTGGATCAGAGTCCTGGGGATCACCTCCAGCGCCTGGGCCACCGCACGATACGGCCACTGCTCGATCCCGGTCAGAGCACGAGAACGCTCCATCAGACGCTTAGACACCGCCATCTCCACAGCGCCGCCACCCAGCAGCAGGTGTGGCTCCAGCAGCACGTTGCGACACACCTGCATGGCGTCCTGCAGGTTCCGCTCGACTTCCTGAAGGCGGGACAGAAGCGGGCTGACAGATAAGGCAACGGCTGTGAAGAGCAGCGGGGTGCAGAACAGCTCCTCACCGCCAGGATCTCCTTGCTGGCTCCTCTCAGCAGGATGGTGCAGGCTTTCGGGTCTTTGCACTCCGTGACGAAGGTGAAATACTCATCGCCAATCTTCCTCACCTCAAACAGCCCCGCCCCCGTGCCCACGTAATCCTCACGAAGTTCATCAGTCCGGCTGGCGATGCGAGCTCCACACGCCCTGGTGCAGAAACAAAGACATGTGGCTCCGCTTCCTGTGCGAAGGAGCCCAAACGTGCGCCGGGAGGCCGTCAGGTCAGACCCTTTACCTGGCGATACGGTTGTTGTCCGTCTTCCTGACACGGCGGATGGCGGTGATGTTGGCCTTCATCAGGTAGTGCTGCGCCAGATCTGAGACAGCCACAAAACTGTTGTGACCACAGCAAAAAGAACACAAGGATTCTGTGTGTGTGTGTGTGTGTGTGGGAGACACACCTGAGATCCCCTTCTCAGTGAAGACCAGGTCTGGTTTGAGGCGAATGATGTCCTCACAAATCTGTTGGATGTACTCTTCCTCCATCTGCAGGATTCTGGCAAAGTCCTCTTCCTTACTGATCTCTATATCAGTCTACACACACACACACACACACACACACGTGAGACAGACAGAGTGTGCGTATGTGTGTACTCACAGTCGTGGGACGTTACCTGACTCTCTCCCTTCTTGTACTCCAGAGAACAGTCCAGCAGGACGATGCGAGGGTCTTTGATCAAGCGTCTCATCCTCGGGTGCGTTACGTCTTTGTTCACCATCACGCCTCTGAGCACGCACGAGTCCTCGATGATCCCTCCTGGAACCTGACACACAACGCGGTGTGTTCAATCCCAAGGCCCAGGGGAGCCGCTGCTAAGCGCTAGCACAGCCAGCCCTACCTTCTCCACTTTGGCGTACTTCTTTATGTCAATCTCCTTGCGTCCGTTGTCCTCCAGCTCCACCGTGCGGACAGCATCCAGCGCGATGCTGCAGGCCAGCTCAGACCAGCGGCTCAGCACTTTGGTGTTGATGGCCGAGTGGATTATCTTCAGCATCATGGAGCGATCGCACGTGTCCACGGGGGTGCTGACACACACACACAAACCACTGTCTTCATCACCCACTCCACCCTGAGTGGTCGGCTGGATGACAGCTGCATACCTGATCTCCTTCAGGCTCTCCAGCATGTCGTCCAGGGCCCGACGGTAGGCGCTGATGATCACAGTCGGATGCATCTGCTGTTCCAGGAACTGTTCAGCTACAGACAGCAACTCTCCCGCTGCTCACAAACACACACAGCATGAGTACAAAAGTCTTCCTGGTGGTCTGATGATGAAGAGTCCTGTCTGCGCCCTAACCGAGGATGATAACAGAGGTGGTGCCGTCTCCGACCTCCTCATCCTGGGTGCGACTGATCTCAATCATGGATTTGGCTGCAGGATGCTGGACCTGGATCTGTTGTATATCCCACAGACGCACATTAGCCCATCATATTAACACAAATAAACAACTCTGGTTTAAGCTCCGCCCTCTGACCTCTCTTAGGATGGCGTTCCCGTCATTGGTCATCACAATTCCTCCCATTGGATCCAGCAACATCTACAAACACACGGACACAAATTGAGAGAAAGGTAACTAGTCCAGTATTTAGACCTGTGTTTGTGTCTCACCTTCATCATAGCCCGAGGGCCGAGGCAGGTCCGAATCACATCTGCGATGGTCTGAAACACAAACATCATTACTTTAGATCAACAATACATAATAACAAGTGTAGACAAGCCTCGATTACAGGTCACAGAATCTTCACAACCTTAAAATGAAAAACTGACCTTTGCAGCATTGATGTTGCCAGTTTGGACCTTACGTCCTGACTCTCTCTTTATGTTCTGGTCTGCAGAATAAACACAAGGTTTTTAAAGCTGAATTAGGAGGGAGATGCTAAAGCACTCGTTAAAGACGCCAGTTGAAATGCTCCAGGTTTAAATTATTTTTTTGCTAAACAATCAGTTAATTAATACACAAACTCAAATATTCAGCATTTACATTAATTTTATCCAAACTCACTGGGTGTCCTTTTAAGACTGATAACTGATCAAATCTGTTGGGCTAATATTTGATAAACCTAGGAGACTGAGAATTTCAACTGGCCACAAATATATCCTGTTCGTCACACAAATAATGTCCTTTAGAATTAAATAGCCGGACCACTTATTAATAATAAGTGTAATCATGTCAGTAGTAGTAGCAGACTAAAGGCGTGGCTCCATGACAATAAAGCAAAAAGCACATCATTAAAATTATTCCTAAAGCGCATGATCAGCTAATGTTAGCAGTGTGAACCATCAGCCTACGAATAAAATAACCGGGCTATTATTTTATGCTGACTAACGTCGGTAGGGAGACCTAGCTTAGCCTAGCATCATGCTCTCTACATCACGCATAAGATGCTAACACAAGCGGTTTGTCTGCTAACAGCGGTGCTAACCGTTAGCCTGGTGCTAGCACTTAGCCTGGTTAGCACACGCGCTGTTGTCAGGAAGCACATGCTCCGCTTAACCGGTCCCTGCTTTGTGTTGCCGTAAGGCCGCTTAAACGCTAAAAGAGACGCAAACTGCGACAAAACACAACCTCGGTTTATGAAAACAGTCACAGGTTATTAGTACATGTTCTCGAGTACTTACTGAGCACAAGAACCTGCTGGCCGAACATTGTGACAGAGGCTGCCGAACAGAAACGGCCTGGAAGATTCTAGGGGGCTGGAGCGGAAGGAGGGCTCAGCGGCAGGGGGCGGGGAAACAGCAACAGAGCTGACCAATGAGTTGTGTGAAGGCTTCTGACGGACAGGTTCTCTGACCAATGAAGTGAATGAGATGGAAGCGATGAAGAGACTGTGCCTTTTATGGAGACAAGAGCAAGATAACGGTTACTTTTTTTACTGGTGTAGTAAGCCTAATGTCATTAAGATCAGAATAATTAGCATTTTTATAGCGAGTGAGGGTCAGGTTAACTTATTTAATACCATGGCAACTGCTACTCTTTTGTAGCTACTGTTTTGTTGATACCTAGAAAAGCAGTCATACTTCCAGAGAGGATATAAATACAGGCAGTAATAATACAAGGTTACACAAAGTACCAGGCTGATTTATGATCAAAGCTCATTGGCCTTTGATCTTTGAAAGATCCCGGAAATGTAATCAAAATCCATTTGTAACTTTTTGAGCTATTTTTTAAGCCGACAGCGGCTGCGGGTTTTTGTCAGCTGATAAAATACAATCAGATCAGCAAATTCATCAACAGTTTTATTAAATAGTCAAACCTTTGCAGTAAAAAGTCTCACAATAAAAGACACGAAATGTTTCTGATGATCGATAGTAAGGGTGAAATCAATAAGTGGTAACATTTGAGAGTGACAGCGTGTTTGGAGCTGATGTCCAGGTCTGATCAGGAACACTCCTTCATCTTCATCATCATCATCATCATCATCATCGTCATCACACGTATTTTGCCTGGGTGGCGTACTGTTACCCAGATACACACAGATGAAACAGATCCAGAAATAAAAATGAAACCATCCTTTTCTCGGTGGAAAGCGAAAGACGAAGGCGTCAGTGACTTCCTTCACATCCTAACAATAAATGAATAATCCTTAATAAATAAATAAATAGGTTAAACTAGGGTGCAGGATGTTGCAGGATGTTGCAGGATGTTGCAGGATGTGGAGTGTGACTTCAGGGTGAAGGAGCATTTCTCTGAACACCGGAACCTGACTGTGTTTTCAGGCCGTCGCGGGTCCACCTTCAGGTCCTGCTGGGACCACCTCTCAGACGTGGATCCAGCTCCACCCAGCTCAGGACTGGCTGCTGGCCGAAGGTCAGAGTTCATCTTTAGACCCATCAGTCCTCAAACTGCGTCCCAGCTCACGCCGCAGGAACCTCAGGAAGTCCCTGAGCTCGCGAGTGCCCTGAAAGCACGGACGCCAGGTGAGCGCGAGCGCGGTTGATCCCAGTCTGGCGAGAACGGCGCCCGCCGCCTTACCTCGTATCTGATGGGCTCATCCTTCCTGCCAGCCCGAGCCAGGTAAATGGTGGGAAACCTACCGACAGGAAGAGATCAAAGCCACCTTCTGCTTCACAGGCTTAGGGTTAGGGTTAGGGTTAGGGTTACCCTGACCACAAGCGTTCTTACCCCCGCACGTCGTAACCCAGGGGAACGTCGTTATCCACCGCGTTCATCTTCACCACCACCAGGCTGGGATCCGCCTCCAGCTAACACACAACCACGAGGTGAGAGAGGAGGTTAAAAGCAGCGGCGGGTGATGATGAAGAGGGGGTGATGAAGGTACCTTCCCAGCCAGCTCCCTGTAGACTGGCTCCAGCTTCTTACAGTGCGGGCAGGACGGAGAGTAAAAGAGGACCAGAGCGTCTTTACCGGGCTCGTTGACCACGGCGTCGAAGGACTCCGCCACCACCGTCTGTCACAAGTCAGCTGAGCGTTAGCATGGACCGGCTCGCTAACAGCGCTAAAGGGGGCGGCTCAGGTCACCTTCACAGCATCCGCGTTTCTCTCCGGTACCGGTTCAGACTTCACGTAAGGTTTAAGTCGGCCGGCCAGGTATTCGTCCACGAACCTCTCCAGGGACTTACCGTCCCTCCTGAAACACAGCAGGTCATCAGGAAACGGACCGCCGCCTGGGAGGTCACCTGTCCACGCCACCTACGTGAACTCCTCTCTCATGGTGTACTTGTGGCCCATTTTGGTGCGAATTGTGATGACTGGCAGCTCTCCTCCGTCTGACATTCCCAGACCAAAGTCCTCCTCCAGTTCAGACAGGAAGTCCTTCCTACTGGCTACCGAAAACGTCAGGCCCTGCCCAGCATACTTGGACGCCACCTTCATAACCCTGATGTTGACACACAGGAAGAGGAGAGGTGGGTGCGAAGAGAAAATAAAACAACCGGGAATTTGTCAAAATAAAAGGTCCCGTATTTAGAGCGATGGTTTTTACGTTATTCCATGTATGAATCATCTTTTTTTACATTATTATACATGAATCATTTTTTTTACATTATTACACGTATGAATCATCTTTTTTTACGTTATTACGCGTATGAATCATCTTTTTTTACATTATTACACGTATGAATCATCTTTTTTTACGTTATTACACGTGTGAATCATCTTTTTTTACGTTATTACACGTATGAGTCATCTTTTTTTACATTATTACACGTATGAATCATCTTTTTTTTACGTTATTACATGTGTGAATCATCTTTTTTTACATTATTACATGTATGAATCATCTTTTTCTTGGGCTGTTTTATCTCTTGTTTGTGGGTGTGTGAAACAACATCACAAGTGAACTTATTGTTTGCGGCAGATCTACGAATATATTAAATAAATAACGTAAATAACCAGAATTTACAAGAAATAATCCATCTATTAGACATTTTAGGAAACATTAACAGAATTCCCCATGGTAGAGTCACCAAGATCTGAAGAAAGGGGAGATTTTACTCTTCTAGGAACAAAGAGCGTCTTCTTCTGTGGCTCCTTTAAAAACTACAAAGTGGTAATATCGCGGTCGTACGTGATTTGGTTTTCGACGTCCTGCTGAAAAACATCGCTCTAAATACGGGAGCTTTCATTTTGACAATTTTCAGGATGTTTATTTTCTCTTTGCACCGACTTCCGGTCCCTCACGCGCTGGATGGTGCTAGTTTGTTGCATCCGGTGGAATTGCGGGGTGAGGCTGGTGGGACAGGCAGCAAACACGCTAGCCACATCTACCTGTTTCTCCAGTAGTTGGAGCCGCGGCTGTTGTGATGGTAGTCCAGGTCGTAGAACGCCGTCAGCAGGTCACGGACCCTCAGGCGGTCCCTGTTTTCTATCGTCATGTGCGGACACAGACCGTAACTACGGACACACAGGCGGAGAATCAGTCAGTCAGGGCGGGCTGTGGCGACACGAGCGCACGAGGGTGAACGTACAGGTGATCTCTGATGAAGCGTCTCAGAGAGCCGATGGTCAGGTAGTCTGTGAAGGCCACCACGCTGTCCTCAAACATGTTATTCAGCCTCGGAGGTCTAAACAGCAACACTGACCTGGGACACACACACACACACACACACACACACACACGAATTTCAGACAAAAAACACAAATATGTACTTCAAAATAAAATTCCTGATCCCAGTGTGTGAGAAGATGAGAACATAATTGCTTCCAGTTTTATAGTCTGTGTGTGTGTGTGTGTGTGTGTGTGTGTGTGTGAACTCACTCAGAATTAACGCCATACTTCTCTCCCAGCTTCAGGTCAGTTGTGTGAGCAAAGCGGAACTGTTCTCTAAGCAAAGATGAAGCTCTCAGGAACTCTGACAGAGGAGAACTGTCCTCACCTGAGAACACACCTGAGAGGACACATCACAGGACGGGACCGTGTGATGGCACAGGACATAATGTAAAAAAAAAATGAAATACTTACGGGAAAAAGCAAAAAAAGTGAGAAAGGCACATTTAAAACACTTTATGTATCTGTGTGTGTATGTGGTGTGTGTGTACCAATAATACTGGCATCATAGTTGTTGATGAAGGCCTGCAGGTCTTCATCCGTCTTCAGGTGAACTGAGTCTGGACCGGTCTGCCTCTTCATGTATTCATAGATCCCATCTGCACACACACACACACACACACACACACACACACACACACACACTACAGTGCATGTCCACATACAGGCTTCCACATACTGCGTCGGTTTGTGTTTTACCAGCACTGCGGGGACCGTCGTAAGGGGCGGAGTCTTTGCCGCTCCGGAAGATCTTCAACGTCGGGTAACCGGACACTCCAAAGCGGCTGCAGGTCTCAGCGTTGGCCGTACAGTCCACCTGAAGCAGGCGAAGAAAGACACGATTTACTCACACTGATGAGGGCGGTGCCAAGCGACCATCGCTATCACGTGACCGGATACCCGTTACCTTTGCCAGCTGAACGGTCCCCTTCAGTCGGCTCGCTGCTTTCTGAAACGCTGGAGCTAGTTTTTTACAGTGGCCACACCTGACGGGGAGGACAGGTGAAAGGCGAGGAAATGAATGAAGGGACGGGATGATGATGATGATGACGGGGTGGGAGGATACAGGCTGGGTGAACAGAATAGTACACGGTTCTTCAACCGCCTCACAGCATTATTAAAGTCAAAGCGTCGCTGCTCCGTTACCATGGTGCGTAGAATTTCACCAGCATGGTCTCGTGCTCCTTTGCCAAGTAGTCGAAATCTGCGTCGCCGAGCTCGAGCACGTCCTGGTGCCAGCAGCCCGCACCGGGAAAAGAGGAAAGTAGGACGGTGACAGTGGACAGGAGGCGGATAACGGCCGCCATGATGGTTGCAAACCGCCAATAACGTTTAATCGTAAAAACAAAAAGATGTACAGCGATTGTTAAAGCTCAAGAAGCGACACACCACAAGTGTGAATGTGCGCAGAGAAACAACCTTCTCCGGCAACACATTTCAAAATAATGGCTCTTTCAGCGATATACGGCCAATGTTTCCGAATTGTCCCGAATAGAAAAAAAAATCAAGCCAAAAAAAATGACGAAACAATTTTAAAACGAGGTTTAACTGATTTCTGATTAACAGAATGGACATGATATTTCACTCCATATCACATGACTTTTTTTTATTGTGAAGAACACATTACAGTTTCCGGTATTCATCTGCCCAACTTAACCATTTTATGCACCTGTCAAATGAAGGGCGGGACGCCAGGACAACTACCAGACAGTTGTCCTATGATTGGCCCGCAGAAGATGGAGCTGATGTGTGTGGCCATGTCATTGGACCAATGACCTGTCAATCAGAAGACGCCCCCTAATGGCAGCATGTTTAAATCAGCCTCATCCGACGGTGGAGATACGTATGTTCAAGTTTCTTTCTACCGCAAGTAAAAGACTTAAACATGACCCAATGATCTTACTTTTACTAAGTTCTAAATGAGAAATTATACATTTTCTTGAATTTTGTGAGTATAAGCTGATGATCTTTGTTGGTGGATGAGACTGCAGGATCACTCTCAGCATATTTGTATTACCTTTAAAAATTAAACTGTTAATGAAAACAAGAAACATGAATATTGTAAAGACACAAAAAAGTGTTTTATTGAAAACATTAACCTTCATCCACTCACATTCAATATGAATTAAGTATTTATAAAACAAATCATTGCACATTCTATGTGCATACTATGTGCATAAGGCCTCTGGGAATGATGAGAAATCTGATGCTCTGACACAGCAGGAGGAAAAAGAGCCAGAGAATCTTTAACGCTGATGTGTAAGAGATGACATGGGAAGCAACGTAGCAGCAGGACGGCGCAGGTTCTAAACGGAACACTGTCAAACGACATAAAAAACAGCTCCACAGAAACGTCTGCGATTCCTTTGAGAGGCTGAGGTCACATTTTAAAAATAAATAATCCTTAAATATAAATAAGGACAAACGGTCTAGGAGCGGTCTACAGCTCCTTTAAACAGGAAGTGAGCGGTCTACAGCTCCTTTAAACAGGAAGTGAATGTTCTACAGCTCCTTTAAACAGGAAGTTTAAACAGTTTACAGCAGCATCAGGTCTGAATCAGCTCCTGTCTCCCAGTTGTCTGATGGAATCAGGAACTGGAGTTTTGGAAGGCAGAGTGGAAAAGCTTCATCAGGTGTTGGAAACGAAGGCTCACCTGTAGGGAACAGAAGAACTTTAATAAGCAGTTGTGGTGGAGGTTTACGCCTGGACAGAAGCTCTTCCCCTCTCACCTGTTTGGCAGTCTTGTTTCCAAGCTGGGCAGAAACACGTCTGAATGTTTCCCAACTGGCTCCTCTCTGCTGACAGGCCATCAGGATGGCGCGGTCCGCCTCTCTGAAACAGGAAGTGATCAGAGTTCAGCTCAGCTCGATCACAACAAGGTGCTGCTGCGTTCGCTGTTGGACCAGGTTTCCTTCTTACCGGGTCCACGCCACGACGTTCCCTCCGCTGGAACCCAGTGAGATGTTTTTGGTGAAAACAGGTCTTCCTGCCTCCTTCTCGTCTTCTGCGTCTCTTCCTGTGTCCGTCTGCTCACACACCTCCTTCCTCCTGATCCCATCAGCATTCCCAAAGCCAGTGTTCATGTCTCTGCTGGCCGTTGCCAGGGACAACGACTGATGGTGGAACTGCTGGAACAACCCCCATAATTCCTCCTGAAGGTTTGGGTGGTGTTGGAGCAGAGGAGTGACCTGAGAGGAATGGACGGAAACATCAAACACACACAAAAAAATCTAAAATTCTCAGTTTTAGATCTTTGAAATGTGATTCTCAGATCTAATCAATACGTTCAGAACATTGAAACATGATGTGGAGGTTAACGTCTACCTTTTCCATGTCCTCAGGTGTGGAGGCGGAGCTTCCCTGCAGCACTGACACCACCTGATGATAGAGCACAGATCTCTCTCCCAGGCTCCTCCCCAGTCGCCATAGAAACCGGCGACTCCGTTGGAAGAGCTGCTGCTCCAGGAGCTGTTGAAGGAAAGCCCAGGGAGAGTCAAGAGGAGCTGGGGCGTGTGCGTGGGTGCAGCGGCGTGTGCGTGGGTGCAGCGGCGTGCCACCCACCAGTCCGCAGCGGCGAGCCTGACTCGGCGTTAGGAAAGCAGCAAAGTCTCGGAGCAGCTGAGGCCAAGGCCGCAGAACCTCCCTCAGACGCCCGTACAAAGCCTCGGGAGCAGCGGGCGCGGAGGCGAAGTGATCCAGAACCTGCAGGAGCTGCTCAGCAACATCTGGACACTCGTGCACAGCGGTGCACACCTGAAAAAAGCAAACCGAGGTGGTCTGAACCCCCCGTTTCCATGGATGCAGTGCGTCTCCGTCCGTCCGTCCGTCCTGATTAGATTCCATTCAAGTCAATGCCTCAGTTTCAACTGGCTGGGGCTCCGCCCACGCCAGGGCTGGGGCCTCCGTCGCCCTCCGCAAAAATAGGCATCGCTTTTATTTTGGACGGACGGACGGAGCACGCCGCAACAAGCTAGCACAAGGCATCGCGAGCGGCACAGGAAGTCGGGTGCGAAGAAAAAAAAAACAAAACATCCGGGAAGTTGTCAAAATAAAAGCTCCAGCTCGATGATTTTTACATTATTACATGTGTGAATCATCTTTTTTTACGTTATTATTTGTATGAATCATCTTTTTCTTGGGCCGTTTTATCTCTTGTTTGTGGGTGTGTGAAACAACATCACAAGTTAACTTAGTGTTTGCAGCAGATCTACAAATATAGTAAATAAATTAAGTAAATAACCAGAATTTACAAGAAATAATCCATCTATAACACATTTTAGGTAGCATTAACAGAATTCCCCATGGTGGAGTCACCAAAATCTGAAGAAAGGGGAGATTTTCCTCCTCTAGGAACAAAGAGCGTCTTCTTCTGTGGTCATCTCGTGGTCGTACGTGATTTCGTTTTCAGCGTCCTGTTGAAAAAGATCGCTCTTATTTTGACAATTTCCTGGATGTTTTGTTTTCTCTTGGCACCCGACTTCCTGTCCGGCAGCGGTGGATTGTGCTAGCTTGTTGCGGCGTTCTCCGTCCGCCCAGGCACCTCCAGTGCAAAGGAAACCCTGCTTCAACAGAAAAGTCATGAAGAAGAAAGGGGTCTTACTCTGAGGAGGTACTCCTGAGCAAACAGCTGCTCCTCCTGCTGCCTCTGAGCATCATCAGGCTCCTCCTGCTCCTCCTCCAGGAGGAGCTCTCCATCTGCAGGCTTCCTCCTCTGCTGGCGCTCTGCTTCCACCTCTGAAGGCTCTCCAGGCTCATGGCTCCCAGCTGAGCTGGAGGATTCCGACAGAGCCAGACAGATCTCGCCCTGCTCCTCCTCCTCCTCCTCCTCCTCCTCCTCCCCACTGGAGCCGTTAGCATGGGGGGTGGGGCGCTGGGAAGGAGAGGGGGGAGCGTCAGAACCTCCCTCTAGGCTTCTCCTCAGGCCAATCAGGGTCTGGGAGTGAAGTCGGATTTTCTCTCTGGTTGTCAAGGAGACGCCAGCAGAGGGGCCAGTCTTGGGTCCAGGAGGCGTAGAGGAGGTGTCAGGTAGGGGGGCGGAGTCAGAGGCCTGCTGCAGGAGCACAAAGCCGATCCGTCTCAAGTCCAGGTTCCTGGGGAGGCGGGCAGGGTATCTGGTCCCGGAGGGAAAGCTGCAGGACTTGGAAGCGGCGCGTGCGATGGTCATGTGACTGTGACGGGCTCCAGCTGACCTGAGGCAGGGCCGAGTCTCTGGGGCGGAGCCACAGGGGCTATTGTAGCGCGTGACCACCAGATGCAGCACGGGCAGACTCCTCTGTGGGACAGAGACCAGGACAGCCGTCACAGGTCATGTGACCAGTGGTCACATGGCCTGTGACATCACATACTGCTAGCCACAGAGGGAGGACACGCTCCTCTCTCTCCACCGGGGGGCGCTGCTCCGCTGGGTGAACATGGCGGCACGCCACCGACATGGGCCACAGAAGCCTCTGGTACCTGTAGGCCTGCAGGCCAGACGGGTCAGAACCAGAACCAGAACCAGAACCAGAGCAGAACAGGCCGGCAGGCGCTTGTTGGTCTCTCGTTACCTTGACGACGTTGTCAGGGAAACCAGGTCTGCAGCACTGCAGGATCCTCCGGCGGACCTGGACCAGGGTCTTCCTCACCAGGAACTGAGACACCAGCTTAGTCGGGTCCACTGAGCCCTCCATGTTCCTCAGACCCAGGACCAGGAGGCTGAGGACCAGCACCAGCATTCAGGAGAGAGCGTGTCAAACTGGGCCTGCCCTAATGGACTGGTCTGACTGGGCCTGCTCTAATGGACTGGTCTGACTGGGCCTGCTCTAATGGACTGGTCTGACTGGGCCTGCTCTAATGGACTGGTCTGACTGGGCCTGCTCTGACTGGGACTCACCAGTCCTCTGCTGCAGTAAAGGCGCTGCTCCTGCGGGGGCAGAACAGAGCTGGATCCAGGCTGACGCAGGGCAGCAGCTCTGGGTACAGGAAGACTGCACGGGTGGCGAAGAGCCAGGCCAGCTCCGCAGGCATGGTGGGATAGCAACGCACTACACACACACACACACACACACACACACACAATGACGTGGGGCCAAGGCTGGTTCCCAGTCCTCCCAGCTGCACCTACTGTATCCTCTGGCGTCTGGCGGGGGGGCCTTGGGCTGGTAGCTGATGGGGCGTTGCTGCAGCTCCTCCAGCAGCTGCTGGGCTGGCTGCAGGTTGGAGGCTCGGAAGATGCTGCGGTAACCATGGCAACCTGCAGACATCAGCAGCTCTCCCCTCTGAGCTAGCAGGTCCAGCTCAAACTGGGACCACAGAGCTTCGTGTCACCATGACGACAAGGACCTACACAAGAGTGTGTGTGTGTGTGTGTGTGTTACCAGGAACTGTCTGGTGGTCTCAGCCTCACTGTGAAGTTTGGCCACAGGTGAAGTCAGCAGGTGAATCTGAGCCAGCAGCTGGACGTGCTGAAGGACACACAGACAGGGACTGGTGTGACTGGGACTGGTGTGACTGGGACTGGTGTGACTGGGACTGGTCTGGCTGGGACTGGTCTGGCTGGGACTGGTCTGACTGGGACTGGTGTGACTGGGACTGGTCTGGCTGGGACTGGTGTGACCGGGACTGGTGTGACTGGGACTGGTGTGACTGGGACTGGTCTGGCTGGGACTGGTGTGACTGGGACTGGTGTGACTGGGACTGGTGTGACCGGGACTGGTCTACCTCTGCTCTAACTGGGACTGGTGTGACCGGAACTGGTCTGACTGGGACTGGTGTGACTGGGACTGGTGTGACTGGGACTGCTCTAACTGGGACTGGTCTACCTCTGCTCTAACTGGGCCTGCGCTAACTGGGACTGGTCTGACAGGGCCTGCTCTAACTGGGCCTGCTCTAACTGGGACTCTGTAGCCATGCTGGACAGGTGTGCTGTACCTGCTGGAGCTGCTGCTGCAGGCGGAGCCTCTGTGGCGGCTCCAGTCTCAGCGTGTGTGGTTCTGGGTTGCTGCACGCTGCGTGCGTCTGCTGGCGGAGCTGCTGCTTCTTCCTCAGGAACGCCAGCTGCTGCTTCACCGTTTCCAGCTTTGTGACTGGTCCATCACTCGGCGCCTCACCAGACGGCGCGCTGAGCCCAGAGCAGCTGCTCAGTCTGTGCACTGGTCTGCGTGCACGTGCGTGTGGCCTTTAACATACCTGCGGAGCTCCTCCTCCCCCTCCTCCTCCGGTAATCTCGTTTCTGCATTGTGACTCTCCTCCTCTTCTTCACGGCCTTCATCTTCCACTTCCTGCCCAGCAAGGTCTTCTTTTAACTGAAATCAAGGCAATGTATATTCTGGGTCACCATAGCAACAGGAAGCCACGCAGTGCTGCGATTGGCCGGTCGGAGAGCTCACCGTTTCAAAGAGCTCCTCCATCAGTTCGTTCACCTCCTTCTCTGTGGGACACAAACGCTTACTGGGACCAGCAGTGACTAAAATGCTGCAACAACAAGCCTGAACGCTGGTGAACTCAGGCCGTCCTCTCTCAGTGACTGACTGGTGATGCGGACAGCCTTGTCGTCACGGTAATCCTCCACATCAGGTTCGTCGATGTCGGCCAGGAAGTTATATTCTGGGTCGTCTTCGTCATCACACTCCTCTGCAGTGACAAAGAGAGAGTCTGGGTGACAAGCGAACACGCACGCACACACACACACACACGCACGCACGCACGCACACACCTTCGTTATCCATCTCTGTGTTCATCAGGCCTCTCAGCCAATCAGTCCACTCCCTGTCCTCGTGGGCGGAGCTAGAGTCGTACATGTCGGGTGTGATGTCAGGAGCTCGCAGTTCGGCCTCCAGCTGGCCCAGCGGGACGTCACGCAGGGGCCGCTTGGAGCGGGTGCGGTAGGCCATCAGCCCCACGTCCTCCTCGGACTCAGACAGAGGCTGGAGGGGACCGTCAAACATCTGAGTGTGCTCAGGCCCACAGGCATCCCTGGTGGGTGAGGGAGCGCTACCTGGAAGGGCTTCATGCACACGGCTAGTTCTTCCTCCACAGCGTGAAGTTTCTCCAGGAAGCTGCTGTCAGTCCCTGCTTTCGGGGGTTGGGCTCTGGGAGGAGGGGGCGGGCCCATGGAAACCGAGCTCCGCCTCGCACGCCTGGAGCTGCTCCGAGACGTCTGGACCAGGACAGGAAACGCGCATGAAGTCCACACAGGAAGTCCAACATCAATACCTGAGTGAGAGCCGACCTGCCAGGGGCTGCAGGTGTCCTCCTCCACCCTGCTCAGACGGCTCCCTCTAGGGGAGGAAGCGATGCTCTCCATGTCGCTCTCCTGGAACGTCTACACACACACACACACACACACACACACACACACACACACACACACACCTCTGCTGGTTAACAGCTGCTTCCTGATCACATTCATGATTACCCAGCCTCACATCTTCAGCCGTTTCATCTTCATCTTCATCATCAGGACGGTACTCTTCATCTGAGGAGTCTTCTTCAGCCAGAAGGATGTCCACAAACTGAGGAGGCTGAAGACAAAAATCAGTCACTGTCATCCACATTAACACCCAAACTTCATCACTTCCTGTCCCAAAGAACAGCCAGCTGGTCAATCAGACCCAGTCTGATCTGGAGTGAGGATCCCAGCAGGCACCAAACAAGCGTAAAACGGAGGTCTGACCTTTTTCACGTCACCCGCTTTCTTAATAGGAGAAATGTTCCAAGCTGGAATCACCTGAGAAAAGACATGTAAAGAAACAGATGTGAAGAGGAACACACACACACACACACGGGAGCAGAGGCTGACAGATTACTCACCACCCCTTTCTCCACCACCTCCTTTAACTTGGAGCGAGTCATTTTGGGCTCCTACAGGACAGAAGAGTGTGAGTTCTACAGCCGCCCTGCACCCTTCTGCTGGCTGACACTTACAAATGGAGGCACAGCTTCTGTTTCATTGATGGCAGCCTTCATCATGGCGACCACGTGCTCATTTGTGATCACTTCCTGTTGAGCAGAAACCCAGCTTAGTTCTGCAGCACACCGACCGAGCTGCGATCGGTTTGTGGAATCTGCTGGCCTCAGCGTGCGATTGCACTCACATGGATGATGTTCTTGACGTTCACGGTCGTCAGGTTGTGCTGTCTGGACTTTGTCTCCAGTGACTGGTCCAGCTGTCTGTCAATCTCCACCTCCCCCTCACTCTCCGATGCACCACGCTCTTCCTCCGCCATTTTCCTCTTCCTGCTCCTCGCTGCTCGTCTCCTCCCTGCCTTCATCTCCAGCTGACTGTCCTCTGGAACAGACAGGACGCAGTGAGCCGTCACGCTCACCAGCTGTGAATGTTGGCTCAGTCTAGGGAAACGTGCTCTACCCATGGTAATGATGAGACTCGAGTCGGTGGCATCTTCTTCCACCACCAGATAACCTTCCTCCTCCTCCTCAACCCTACTCCCTGCAGGAGAACCACCAGCCAAGGACAGCGGCAAAGCATCATAGGAAAAGTGTGGTCCAGCTGTGCAGGTAGAGGGGCCAGCAGCGTCGCTGATACAGGGCTTGGATGGACTGAGTCTGAGACGTTTGGAGCCTGGGTTCATTCTGGACACACATGACCTCTGAGACGGTAAAACCGGTATGTTAGATAGGATCTGAGTGACGTTTCATCAATGAGAAACCACTGTCATCGATATCTGCTCCTGATATCAGATGTGGGGAAGTTGTGAACTTTCTAACATAAACATGTTAGTTTAATACAGAAATTAGCTAGTAATTTCCCCACATAAGAATTTACTGCACCGATAAAGAAATGTAAAAATAAGATGAGGGATATTTAAGTTATACTCGAGCTCTAAACTACGGAAATGTAAATGAAAAGACGTACAAATCGGGTTAAAATGACGAGAAACACCATAGTTGCCTTTATTTACGTTAGCAACAATTAGCGGCTATCTTAAACCTGAACCGGCTCTCCTCCGGGTAGCATACTGCTAACGATACTAACGTCCTACACCGAGACTGTAAACAGCTGGTACTTACAAAACCTCGTCTAAAACCAGTGACGGATCCAAATGTGGCGATCTGGTACCGAGTTTACAGTAGAATTTAAACGCAGAAACCCTGGCAGACATGACTTACCCGCCACAACGATGGGACGCTCCGTCGCAAAGACTACATTTCCGGTATTGCGTAATTACGCTCTCTTTTCCGGCGCGTTACCGCCACCAACAGGGCGATTAGATAACTGCAGGATGTCTCCTGAGTGACCGCAGTTCGTTTATGTATTTTACCGAGATCAAGTTTAACGACTGAAATCACTGCAAAATTAAGTTTCTACCACTTGTATCTAACGAAATCAAACAGACCCAACGGTAAGTTATCATGGAATAATCTTTAATTGACAAAATTTAACCTACACAACACACCAATTTCGCTAATTGCAATAAATAAAAACATTGAAATTACAAAAAAGGTCAATTTACAAACCTGACAAATCCTTCCAATCGACTTCAAGCCGATAAAGTCTTAGTAAAAAACCTGAGATTATTTCTTAACGGGTTGGTTAAGACAGACACTTTAAATACATTTAAAACTGAAAAGATCGCCTCGCATACGGTCTGCCAGGAAAACCACCGTCATCGTCGCGGGCGGGTCTTGCCGATCGCGGGACTCCGAGCTTTTAGAGCAGCTGCGGGCTTCTTCAGCTCCTCCATCAGCTGCAGCCCGAACGCTTTAACCGGCTTCAGACGGCCCGTCGGGGCTCTCTCACAGGCCGGAGATGCGTCCACGTCTCCTGGCTCTAGTGGCTGGCGCTCGCTCGCCGCTTTGCTCTTATGAAACAGGGACTCCCGCCTGCGCGTGCAAGGGCTCGCGGCCAGCACGGCGCGGAATCCGTAGGGCGTGGTCACCTTCCCCACGTGCTGCAGGGACATGGCCGCACGCGTCGTCAGGTCAGTGTCCGCGTCACCGGCAGCGGTGGCGCGGCGCGGCGGTTGGAGCCGCGGGGACGGTACATGGAGCAGGAAGCCACGGGGAGACGCAGGGGCCACGGTGTCCTCGTCAGGGTCGGACAGAAGTCTGGTCCGGTCCCACCCGCCCCGCCGGAGCCGCGGACTCCGGGATGGTATCAGGAAGGAAGGGATCCGCTCCGGTGTCAGAACCAGTGACCTCAAGGAGGACCCAGACTTCACAGCAGACATGATCCAGGCGGAGATGGAAGCTACAAGAAACAGCCAGTCGGTCTGAAACTAACCTTCCCCACCTCAGGGTCTGTGCAGCAGGACCTGGAAGTTACTCACCAAGTTTGGAGGTTCTAAACCGTGTTGTTGATCCGAGTCCAAGTAACCGGATCTGGATCACTTGTGCTGCTTTTATCAGCAGGTGGACCCCATCACCTCAATCTGCCACAGCTGACTGCCATTTTATTGATTTCACTTCATAAAACAAAGATTTATTAGAATCAAGTGATTTTGCTCCATCAGCTGCTCATCCACCCATCCATCCATCCACCACGCTAACCTCACAAGTGAAAGTGTTTTTAAAACTTTAATTTCTCATTATTTATTGTCTTCTCTGTTTGAGTTGTGGCAGCGTCCATCCACACGGTTCCCGTCAGACATTTTACTGCAGCGGGACAAACAGGAAGCTGCTAAAAACAGCAGGAACTTGGAATCCTCCACATTGAGTCCAAAAAGGGCCAAAAGTATTCACAAACACCCTCAGGCGTCTCCATTACTGATCAGAATTGTGTTCCCTGCGTTCAAAAGTTCGACGCCTCCTCCTCCCAGTGCATGATGGGAGCCACACGGTGACCTTTGCCCTCTGCTCAGTCAGTCTCATGTGAAAGTCAGTGCCCACATGGCGCCTCAGAGCCCCGCCCCTCCCGTGGCGGTCAGTGCTTATGAGCGGGAGGGGGCGGGGCCTCTCCCAGTGGTCAGAGTGGCTGCGTGACAGCTGGCGTGCGATTGGTCGGTCAGTCACTGTCAGAGCCGACGGCGGACGACCCTTTCCTCTTCCTCTTCGGAGCTTTGGGCTTGGAGTCCTCCTCCTCCTGAAACACACGTCACATGGCCACATGACCTCAGCTGGCTGCCTATCCAGCGCGTGCGCATTTGCGGACGTACCGAGGCGCTGCTGGAGGCGCTCTCCTCCTCGTTGTTGGTGGGCGGGGCAGCTCCTTTGCGGAAGCGCGGCGAGGAGACGGGGGCTTTACGGCGGGACTTTGGAGGCTTGGCCTGAGAGTCCTCGTACTCCTCCGCCAGAGCAAAGAGGTCACTGAACCTGCAGGCAGAGCGATGACGTCATCACCTGTGTGTGTGTGTGTGTGTGTGTGTGTGTGTGTGTGTGAGAGTACCTCATCTTGTGTGCTTCATCACAGCTGGCCTGAACGTGCTGGAGAGCCTGAAGAATCGGAGTCTGACTGAAGACTGAGAGACGATCGATGGATCACTGATCAGGAGGCAGGAAGCGTGTGTGCGTGTGTGTGTGTGTGTGTGTGTGTGTGTGTGTGTGGACTCACAGTTGTTCTTGGTGTTGCTCAGACTCAGTCTCAGGTTGTCCATGTGCTCCAGAATCTGCTCTAGAGTCAGCTGGGCCAGTTTGCTGCTGGAGCTGCGGAGACTGAGGACAGAAACTTGACTGGTGACGGGTGGACCAGAACCAGAACCAGAACCAGAACCAGAACCGGATCAGAGTCAGACCCAAAGATCCATCCATCGATCTCAATCAATGACTCTGAGATGACCAACATGGTACACTTGCCCCCGTCAGGGATGGAACCTCTGTCCCTGAGGACCCACCTCCGTCTCTGAGGACCCACCTCTGTCCCTGGGGACCCTCCTGTGTCTCTGGGGACCCACCTCCGTCTCTGGGGACCCACCTCTGTCCCTGGGGACCCACCTCTGTCTCTGGGGACCCCACCTCCGTCCCTGGGGACCCACCTCCGTCTCTGGGGACCCTCCTCTGTCTCTGAGGACCCTCCTCTGTCTCTGGGGACCCACCTCTGTCTCTGAGGACCCACCTCCGTCTCTGGGGACCCACCTCCGTCCCTGAGGACCCTCCTCTGTCTCTGGGGACCCACCTCTGTCCCTGGGGACCCACCTCTGTCTCTGAGGACCCACCTCCGTCTCTGAGGACCCTCCTCTGTCTCTGAGGACCCTCCTCTGTCCCTGGGGACCCACCTCTGTCTCTGGGGACCCACCTCCGTCCCTGAGGACCCTCCTCTGTCTCTGGGGACCCACCTCTGTCCCTGGGGACCCACCTCCGTCTCTGGGGACCCACCTCTGTCTCTGAGGACCCACCTCCGTCTCTGAGGACCCTCCTCTGTCTCTGAGGACCCACCTCTGTCCCTGAGGACCCACCTCTGTCCCTGGGGACCCACCTCTGTCTCTTGCGTGGCTGGTTGTTGTTCTTGATCAGCTGGGCTTTGATGTGTTCTGCCAGAGTGTCGTCATACTTGGACGCCCAGTGTCTCAGGATGCTGGTGGTGAACTGGTCCTCGGGGTGGCAGGGACGGCTCAGGACCATCTTCACCATCTCCTCGCTGGGTCTGGGACAGACAGACAGACAGGTGGTCAAGGACAGGTCCAACGCTGGGATGGTCTGTTCAACCGCAGCCTACTTTTCTTTGCGGAGCTGGAGGAGGAGACAGGACAAAGCTTCAGGATGCTCTGTGGACAGAAGACAACAGGGACCATGAGACGCCTGGACTCACTGAACCATGTCTTGGGGACAGGTTGTGGACTTCACCTTTGTATTTGAGGTGCTGCAGGATGGGGATAATGGTCTCCAGAGGGATGCTGTGAGCCAGAAAGAGCTGCCAGGTACTGTACTGCTCGAAGGTCTCCCAGTCCAAGGACTGGACTGTGGACACACGCAGGACAGGAAGTGAGAACACCGACGAGAGGACGGGTCATGAAGACAGGACAGGCTGTGAGTGTGCGCTCCTCACTCAGAATGTTGAGCACCGAGTCCTTCCTGAACATCACCAGCGTTCCCATCATCACGTGACACATCAGCTCCTGCAGCTGCGCACACACACACACACACACACACACACACACACACACACACACACAGTGAACAGGCTGCACGTGAGCGCTGATGGTGTGTGTGTGTGTCGTGAGAAAGTCACCTGTGTGGAGTCGATGACGGCAACGATCATGTTGAGCAACTCGCCGCTTCGTAAAGTTTCATCTGGAAACTGCAGAGAAGCAGAGTCACGCGCGTGTGTGTGTGTGTGTGTGTGTGTGTGTGTGTGTGTGGAGACGTGTACCTCGCTGTAGATGGAGGGCGTGAGGTAACAAAGCAGCCGGATGTCGTCTTCCTGACACGCCTTCATGTCCATCATCAGACAGGTGTGCAGGTCTCCCAGAGCCGTGGCCTGGGCGAACGACTCGTACAGCAGCATCTTTCCGTTCGCTGCTTTGCTGCACACACACACACACGCGCGCGCGCCTTGACAACAGTCCACCTGCTTGCTCAGCGGGACCCGTGTGACCCCTGGCTCCTGGTGACTCACCTGGCCTTCAGGTAGTAGAGCAGGTGGTATCCAATCTTTGGCTGCTTCTGGTAGAACTCAGCCAACATGTCCAGCAGGACGGAGAAGCCGCTGTTGTCCTCCTGCATGGTGACCAGGGTCCTGAAGACCACGCACACGGGCTTGGACACGGACTCCTCCAGAGACCTGGCGCACACGCAGGCGAGGAAAAGCGTTTGCTTTCGTGTGTGACGGTTGAGATTCTGCTCTGAGGTCATGCTAATGCTAACGAACACCATCACATCTGTACACACTAGGGCTGAAACCATTACTGGAATAATTGGAGTAATCCGATTACTGCTGCTTCGGCTGCTGATACACCACTGAAAATCGATGTGAGGCTGGACTGCAAAGAATTTAACATTAAGAAGAAAAGAAAAGGTAGAACAACGTGTCTACTGGAAGATGCAGTTAGCTTAGCATGATAGCACAACGCTGCTGCTGCAGCACCTCCAAAGGAACCATCCGGTTTCTGCTAAAACTCTGCAGATCGGACCGGAAATAGCGAGCTAAGCGAATGATAATTAGCAGCAATTAACAGAAATCAGTGTGATGATGATTGAGAGAAGTCTGCTAGCTAACACACTTTGTTTACAGCTCTGTGGAAACGCTGAGTCACTACTTTAATCAATGCGGCAGCTAATCTGCTAGCTAGCACGTTGCCGCAACTAAGCTAAGCTTTGGTTTAATTATATTATAATAATAATCCACAGAAAATAAAGTGCTGTAGTGAGTTTGTTAAAGCCTGAACTTCAGCTAAATTATAAAAGCAGTCAGGTTAATTAACTCTGTATCTGTTTGTTATTATTTTGAGCAGCTTCAACGGAAGAACAACGTTACGGATGATTTTCAATAAAGTCAGAGTGACAGTCACAGTGCGCAGTATACTTCTTATCCGATTACTCGATTAATCACCAGAACAATCGCTAGGATACTGGATTCCTAATGTAACGAGTGCTGCAGCCCTGGTGCTCAGTGTGCGAGGTGTGCTGATGCTGTGTCGGTGTGATGTTCTCACTCCTCCGTGATCTCCTCTGGCAGAAGATCTCCTCGAAAATGGTCTTTGAACAGCTCAGCCAGACAGGAAGACAGCGCTGACATCTGCTCCGAGTCAAAGTCCTCCTGCAAGACAGCGCGCACGTTAGCACCCAGGCGTGTGCAGCACGAGCACGAGCACCAGGGAGGGGGGCCCACCTCCAGGATCAGGTCCACGATGTCCTGCATCACCTCACACTGAGCCTCCGTGTCACTGCCGAGACATGGCCGTCATTGATATTTGTGCACCAAAGTGAATAGAGAAGAGAAGCACCTCCTCCCACCTGGTTTTCTGCAGCTGCTGCACCTTCTCCTTCATGGCCTCGTCCAGGTGGTGCAGCCACGGCGTGATGTCAGCGGGCTCCTCCACCACAGCCTCTTTGATCAGCTGGAACCTGAAGTCCCGCTTCTTCCCTGCACGGAGCAGACGAAGACGTGGCGTCATCAGTCAGCAAGGCAGCACAAACACCCTCGTGAGTGTGAAAGTGAGTGACTGCTGCAGGTAGAAAACAACCCTCCAGAACCTCGAGGCCGTCCCAGCTGCTGAACGCCGTCAGACGAGCCTGGCAAAATTAGTGTCAGCTTTTTAGCAGTCTGCAGATACACTTCACTTTTTATTAAAGACACTTTTTATTAAAGACACAAATACGCTCCCGATATTAGCATTTGTTAGCAACTTTGACCTTCTGACGAGTGCACGGATGCAAGTACAGTTCCTCTTCCCTTCACATATTTGTTGTCACCTTTGTTATTTACTTCCTCCTCATCGTCACTGAACGTGGCCTCTGTGTTGTCATAGCAACCTTCTTCCTTGTCCAATATGTGGTTGTCCATCTCCAAAGAAACGGCCTCTTCCATTTTAACTGTAGGAGACACAGAGGTCACATGGTCTGCTGGGGCAGCAGAGTGTGTGTGTGTGTGTTTCACCTTCTGTCGGTGGCGAGGGCGAGCTGCAGAACTCAGGGAATCTCTCTCTGAGCATTGATCGGAGCTCTCGGTCCAACTTTGGGTTATCAAACAGCGGAGCAAGGTGACTGGCAGACAACGATCCATAACCAATAATCAGTAACCATCCCTGTTCAGAACCAATACTGTGTGTGTGTGTGTGTGTGTGCCTTACGCCAGCACTCTTTTTTCCATGATAAAGGTGAGCGAGTTAAAGACCCCCTGACGGACCTGAGACTCCAACGGAGGAAAGAAGTGAGGGATGATCTGAGGAGGGGAGAGTTTCAGCCAATGAGAGGTGGATGTGCGACCACGTGACCGTGTGTGGGTGTGTGTGTGTGTGTGTGTGTGAGCGAGGTACCCGGCACATGAAGTCCAAGAGTGTGGCGGTGATGGCGGGATGAGGCTTCATGGAGTGATGCATCACCAGGATGGCTGGTTCTGACACACAGGACCAGGAGTGTTCACGCCAAAAACTGCTACGTGTGTGTGTGTGTGTGTTACCTATGTTCATGATGCTGTCTTTCTCTGGGTTGAAGAACAACCAGTCATAGAACAGAGCCAGTTTGGCATTGGAGGCCGCAACGTTTGACTGGAAACAAGAAAAAAGCGACGAATGAGTGATTTCAGCGGCCGACGAGCCTCCGCAGCAGGCGGAGCCCGAGCCCGCCTCCTTACCGTACAGGTGGTGAGCAGCCAGCCGATGATGGCCCAGCGGGGCAGGATGTCAGAGCTCAGCACCTCGTTGGACGGGTGGACCACGCCGCAGATGTAACGGATGAGGTCGCAGCGCAGCGACTGGCTCTCCGCCGTGGACAGGTACTGCCTCTGGAACCAGTCCTGGTAGCGCTTCTGCTGCCCAAAGCGCACCTGGCCATGACAGGACAGAGGCGGCGGGTTAGAGGCCAGCTCAGGGGGCCGCAGAGCCGAGAGGAAGGAGGGTTTAGACCAGAGGTGGGCAAACTGAGGCCCGGGGGCCACATGTGGCCCGGTGAGCTCTTGAATCCGGCCTGCAGAGCCTCCACAATCATTCCTCCAGAAGCCAAATGAAGAGGGTTGTCAGCTGGACTGGTTAGAAAAAGGTTCAGACCCCTCCTTCAGCTAGCATGCTAACATGTCCTCTCAAGAAGGCGGGGCCAAACATCATCTGGAGCTTCATCATCCTCTAGCTGACCAGTTTACAGGATCTTCTAAACGTTTGCTCACTAGTCACTAGTCCATCAAGCAGGACTTTTAGCTAACCTCTGAATTTGGGGGGTTAAAACCCCATGTGGCCCTTCAGGCTCAATAATTGCCCACCCCTGGTTTGGATGGTTACCCTGGAGGTCATGAACAACAACTTTGTCTCCATGTCGGGCGTCAGACGGCAGGCCAGGAACTTCCTGGAGGTCCGAGCGGTCAGCAGCTGAAGAACACCTGATACACAAACGGACAGCTCAAGGGAGCAGCGGGGTGAGAAGCAGCGCTCACTGGGGGCTTGTGGGTAACGTAGTTTTACCTGTGAACTGGGGACTGAGGACTTGGGGGCTGTGCAGCAAGTCTTTCCAAATCAGCTCCATCTCTGGGATCCGAGCAACGTTTTGGAGCAGACGAACCAGGTCTCTACCGATGATCAGGCACTCCATGAACTGGGCAGAGAGAGGGCAAACTCAGTGGCCGGTCCGAGCCCCAGGCCCAGCCCCCACTCCTCCCCCAGCGCCCTCACCTTCTCCCTGATCATACTGGTGCAGAAGTCCACCTCCTTCTGCCGCAGAGGCAGCAGGTTGGGCGTGCCGTGGTCCACGATGAGCCGGAGGTAGGTGTAGACCGACATGGCGATCAGCATCCCGCTCTTCAGCACCCACTCCCTGTCAAAGCAAACACAGGCGCCCCCTTCAGGCCAGACTCACCACAGCCAATTCAAGGGCTCCACGATGAGCCGGCGAGACCTACTTCTGCTCCAGCAGGATGTCCAACACACTCTCCGCCAACCACAGGTTTTTACTGGAGATATCGCCACCTGGACGTGAGCGCACGAGGTCAGACAAAGGCGTGAGTCTGTGTGTGTGTGTGTGTGTGTGTGTGTGTGTGTGTGTGGGGGGGGCCTCTGACCTGCGATCTGCTTCAGCAGCGTCATGACAACCCCGTCAGCACCCATGATGCTGCTCTTCACCAGCTCCCTGACCAGCCACACCAGCTGCAGGGACAAGCGGGTGGAGGATGATTCACGAGCACCAAACCAGTTCCTGGGGGGGCGTTTGGGGCAGGCCAGTGTGGGTTTACCTGTGTCCTGGGGACGTCCTGCAGCTTGAGGAACTTTTCCATCAGGATCTGGTTGATCTTCACCAGAATCACGTTCATTCCGTCTCTGTTGACCAGCGTCAGGTCTCTGTAACACTGGAACACACACACACACACACACGTCACAGCGCAGTCACGCTGGTATCTCACCCTGACCTGGAGGAAGCCTCACCCTCTGGGCCTGGGCTGGCTCGGTGAGGACCAGCGTGAAGAGACCGAGACAAACCTCCTCGTGTTGCTGCTGACCTTTACACACCTGAGGGACAGGAAACAGGAAGTCAGACAGCAGTGATCTTACATAACTGCACGATTGTCCGTGGAGCAGTGGCAGACTGAAGCTCCATCTGGTTTCTGGTGTGTGTGTGTGTGTGGTGTACTTCTTACACTGGCAGTCAGTGCATCGTTTGCCTCTCTCTCCGACAGCCCATTGGTCATTGACTGGACAAATCCTACGCAACGTTCCAACCTCTAGACACACAAACAGACAGAGACACACTTGAGCGTGTGTGTGTGTGTGTGTGTGCTGGGATCAGCAGAATGAAATGGGGGAGTTTGTGTAACACCACAGCCTCCTATCAACATCAAAGTGTCTTGGTTTGTCAAAAAGACAGAAGACTAGCAGCTGCTGCATCATCTGTAAGAGTGGGACAAGCGTGAGGGCTGAAAGCTAATATCTGATTAGACCTGTCATACACGTCTCAGCACATAATTAGCCACAAGCTAGCTACTAGCTCTGAAATCTTTCTGGTCACACAAATGAACGTTTTACTAACTTAATGCAGTGAAAACGACCTGATTTCAATCTGTGGTTCCGTCACGTCAGCAGTTTCAGTGTCACAGTTCTGCCCGAGAAGCCCTTTTTTAGCCTAATAATGAAAATTGATCACCCGTCATCATCTCACTACTTCTGACAAGGGAAACAAGCTCTGCGCATGCGCAACTGTCACTTCGATCTCATCGATGTTTATGTAGACTTAGCATGCTAGGCTAACTGCACGTCAGCTGTGACTGTTTTTCTGCGCTTTGATGTCTTTGAAAACACAGAAAGCCCACAAACACTCAGACCTGCTCCAAGCCTCAGCTTCAAAACAGCACGTTCAGACTTTGTGCTGTGATAATCATGTTAGGTACTAACTAGCAGTGCTAACTAGCCTGCTAGCTGCCGTCAGAGGTCCATCGTGTCTCTTTGTATCCCTTCAGCAAAGTGCTCTCTGCAGCTTTCTATATGTGAACGCACTCCGCGCGCTTAATCCCTGGTACCGTGTTCTTTCCGGACTGCGGAACCAGGTCATATTACCTCCTCTAGCTCATCTTTGGCGTCCAGCTGGGTTGACACCAATAGCCGACCCTGCGGCTTCGCCTTCACCGGAGCGGGTTCCATCTGCACCCGCCGCGCCTCGCCGGGCCCCGCGGAGCTGTGAAGTACTCAGACTCCCGGTTCTGGGAATTCTGGACGGTTTCGTGTGTGTACTGGGGAGTTCTGTGCTCCTTCCTGCGCTGGAGCCACTGAGTGACGCGCTTTGTACACAAACTGTGTGGTTTATAAAACTTATTTCGGGAGAGAACTCACTCTGTCCGTGTAGAACACTGTAAAATAACGGAAATCCGCAACCAGCGAGTGGAGGAAGAGGCGGCACCCACAAGGACTTCTGACCAATCACATGTCTGATCCCTCCGAGTGACGTACATTTAAACCAATAGTCGAATAGAAAATCAGAACCAATCCCCGAGCAGAGTTCTGCTCCGTACCGAGGAACTTAGTCAAGTTACACATACATAGATTAATAATAATTAGAAAAATATTTAACGTTTACCATTTAATCTATTGAGTAAATATCAATGCGATTATTTTATGTCATTTTTTTCCCCATTTGGTAGTATTCCTTTACTAACGCTTTCTTAAAGATTATTGACAAAATTATGATTTTTTTTCAGAAAATACTGCATTTGTTCGTGCGTCTCAATTAGATGGCGTTGTTCTGTTAAACGTTGTGATTCTTCTGGGCTCGCCTGTGCTGTTGCTTTACTGAGCTGTGAATATACCTGCTGCACATGCTGATGATTCAAGATTCAAGAGTTTTATTGTCATATGCATAGTTACACTACACAATGAAATTCTTACTCTGTTCATTTCCCTGAGCAAACTTGCATAAAAAAATAAAACAAAATAGAAGGCAGTAAAAACAATAACAGGGGAATAAGAACAATAATAAGGCAATATAAAAATAGTAAAGAACAATAAAAACAATAAGGCAATCTTCACATTATGAGGTATTATGTGCGATAAGGTGCATGTATGCATGCTGTAAAGTGACGGGTGAGGGGGAGGGGATCAATGTGTGAGGGAATTGTTTAGAATTCTGATGGCTTGTGGGTAGAAGCTGTTAGCCAACCTCGTAGTCCTGGCCCTCAGGCTTCTGTAGCGTTTACCTGATGGTAGCAGTGTAAACAGGTTGTGTTGTGGGTGAGTATTGTCCCTAACGAGGTTGCGTGTCCTCCGCAGAACCCTGGTGTGGTAAATGTCCTGCAGTGAGAGGAAGGCTGTTCCACAGATGCGTTGTGAAGTCTTGATCACACGCTGGAGAGCCTTCCTGTCTTGTGCTGTACAGCCACCGCCCCAGACTGTGATGGAGGTGGTGAGGACACTCTCGATCGTACATCTGTAGAAGTTACTGAGAATCTTGACTGACATGCCAAATTTCCTCAGTCTCCTCAGGAAGTACCGTCTCTGTTGGGACTTTTTGATAATCTGTCGGGTGTTGTGAGACCAGGTGAGATCCTCGCTGATGTAAGTGCCGAGGAATTTGAAGGTTTTCACCCTCTCCACCTCTGTCTCGTTGATGAATAGTGGTGTGTGCAGCTCCTTCCTTCTCCTTGGGTGGATGACCAGCTCTTTGGTTTTGTCTGCATTGAGGTGGAGGTTGTTGCTGCGACACCAGGCCACCAAATCTGCCACCTCTCTCCTATATGCTGTCTCGACTCCACCAGTGATCAGCCCGATGACTGTAGTGTCGTCCGCAAACTTAATTATGCTGGTGTTGTTCTGGGAGGCGACACAGTCATAAGTGAAGAGTGTGTAGAGCAGGGGGCTCAGCACACAGCCCTGGGGTGTCCCTGTGCTTACAGTTCTAATACTGGATGTGCAGTTGTGGACTCTGACTGACTGGGGTCTGCCTGTGAGAAAGTTCAGCACCCAGCTGCAGAGAGAGGGTGTCAGACCAAGTGTGAGGAGTTTATCTGTCAGTTTGTGAGGGACGACTGTGTTGAATGCTGAGCTGTAGTCGATGAAGATGACAGGTAACTCTTTTCCTATTTTTACTTTATAAGTATGATGTGTAAGAAAATACACGACTCATTTTAGTATTAACACAATTTAATGATTTATATTTTGCAATAATCTCTCCAAAAAATACTTCACTTTATAGGTAAACACAATAAATGCGCTGCTCTTCTGGTTGTTGTTGTCACTCTTTTACCTCAGTGGACTCAGAACAGGTAACTTTCAGGTGCTGACTCCGCCCACTCGCTCACCTGACGCGCCCACACGCTGACTGTGGGTCACTCCGCTCCTCCACAGCAGCTATGTAGCCTCATTTAATAGCTTTTAAATGATATGTTACAGTAGGATCAGGTTTTACGCTGACTGGCTGCCGTCAACACAAACACAAAGATAATAAATAAACAGGTGACCGAAATTCAAATAAACACAATCAGAAACAAATGAATAAGTACTGTAATATTACTGATACATTCATATATGTGGAGTCTCGATGTTCTGTGTGTGTGTGTGTGTGTGTGTGCTGCTCCAACCGCCCACAAGGCTGATGATGGACAAGTTAAAGCGACTGGAGGAACACAAACATCTTCTGTCCTTCCTGATGTTCCGCTGGTTACGTCCTCTTTTTCAAACATCAGCGTTCTCGCCTCCACACAGACTGGCTCATGACAGGTCCCTGACGGCTTCTGGCTCTGCTGGCTGGTCCCGGACTGGATCCGCTGGGCCGGGTCTTCAGTTGCTGGTCTCCCCCAGCAGCCAGTAGGTCCTCATCAGTCCTTTTCCCTTCACCTGAACGTCTCCTCGAACCTGCAGCTGGAAGCAGCCGAATTCCTGCAGAACCTGACGGGTGGCCTCCGAGACGTGGATCCGCAACGCTGCAAAGCCCAGACAGAGAGCGTGGCGAGTCAGTAGGTTCTGCGGCCCTCGTTCACCAGTCTTGCGTAGAAACGTGCGCAGATCAGCGTGCACGGGACGTGCTAGGAAAAGACGCACGTGTGATTCATGAAAATTTCGTATGTGGCCAGTCCCAGCGTACGAACCAGCAAATGCAGCGGCTGAAACCCAGCCTCATTAACATACCCCGCCCTTAGATATTCATGTTCCAGAGGCTCCGCCCACCAAAGTCCTGAGAAACCTGAGAAAAAACCAAACTTTTTCCAGCTGGAAGTTGATCCCTGAGTCTGAGGTGGAGGTCAAACAAGGACGCATGAAAACTGGTGTTAGAGGAGCAGAAACACGCTGTGGAGAACGAGGAGAGCGGCGGACGAGCAGACGCAAACATGAATTTCTCAGGATTTTGCTGCAGCAGGAATCCACACGGATTCTAACCCGCAACCACGATGTCAGAGGTCAGATCTGAGCGGCTCCTATCTACGGTTGATGGATGAGGCCCGCGTGTGCGTGTGTGTGTGTGTGTGTGTGTTACCCTCTCCCGTGGACTCCATGCGTGACGCCGTGTTGACCGTGTCTCCAAACAGGCAGTACCGCGGCATCTTGAGGCCGACCACTCCAGCACACACCGGACCTGTGAACACACACACACACACACACACACACACACACTGTGTGTCACCAGGTCACACAGAGACACACGTGGCCACGCCCACTGACCGCTGTGGACGCCGATGCGGAGACGAAGCTTATGGTCGGCCCGATGTCGGATCCGGAAGTTCTTGACGGCCTCCAGCAGAGCAAGCGCCATGCGGGCGATCTCGCGCCCGTGCAGCTTCTCGTTGCGCACCGGCAGCCCCGACACCACCATATAGGCGTCGCCGATGGTCTCCACCTGCAGGGGGCGCCAGCACACAGCCGCGTCACTCCCCTGTCGCTTCCGGGGTCGTTTGATTCGCGTTTACCTTGTAAACGTCAAAGTTGTCGATGATGGCGTCAAAGCAGGTGTAGAGGTCGTTCAGCAGCGTCACGATCTGCACGAGAACGCACACAGTCACACACAGTCACACACAGTCACACCCACCGCCCTGCTGGCGTCCACTCACCTGCAGCGGCGTGCTCTCCGCCGACAGCGCGGTGAAGCCCACGATGTCGCTGAAGTAGATGGTTACAGAGTCGAACGCTTCAGCCTGAACCGTCTCGCCTCGCTTCAGCTGCTCGGCCACGGAGCTGAAGGACAGTTGGACACGCGTGAGTAGACCTTGGTGCAGCGGCGTCGCTCACCCCGCGTCTCCACCCGATGCGGAGCGTCTCCGTCCGTCCGTCCTGATTTCTGCCGTCCGGGCGTTTCCACCGGAGGCGTCTGGACGGACGGAGCACGCCGCAACAATTTAGCACAATCCAACGCGTGCGGGACAGGAAGTCGGGTGCCAAGAGAAAACAAAACATCCAGGAAATTGTCAAAATAAGAGCGATCTTTTTCAACAGGACGCTGAAAACGAAATCACGTACGACCACGAGATGACCACAGAAGAAGACGCTCTTTGTTCCTGGAGGAGGAAAATCTCCCCTTTCTTCAGATTTTGGAGACTCCACCATGGGGAATTCTATTAATGCTACCTAAAATGTCTAATAGATGGATTATTTCTTGTAAATTCTGGTTATTTACGTTATTTATTTAATATATTCGTAGATTTGGGCAAACAATAAGTTAACTTGTGATGTTGTTTCACACAAACAAGAGATAAAACGGAACAAGAAAAAACGATTCACACATGGAATAACGTAAAAAACATCTCTCTAAAAACGGGAGCTTTTATTTTGACAAACTCCCGGATGTTTTATTTTCTCTTCACACCCGACTTCCTGTGCCGCACGCGATGCCTTGCGCTAGCTTGTTGCGGCGTGCTCCGTCCGTCCGTCCAAAATAGAAGCGATGCCTATTTTTCTGGAGGGTGACGGAGGCCCCAGCCCTGGCGTGGGCGGAGCCACAGCCCTGGCGTGGGCGGAGCCACAGCCAGTAGACACTGTTGCTTTGACTTGAATGGAATCTAATCAGGACGGACGGAGACGCACCACGTCCGGTGGAAGCGGGGGGTCAGACGGGTAATTACTGTGGCAGGATCTGGTAGAGCAGCGCCTCGGCCTTGCGCTTCTCCTCGTGGTACGCCTGCGTGCGCTCCTCCACCAGCTCCTCCAGGTTGTTTGCATACTGCTCCATTCGAGACAGAAGGTTGTCCAGAATGTTGGACCCATAACCTCTGAACAGACAGACAGGAAGGAGCGGTCATGTGACTGTGCTGGGCCCAGGCTCTGCAGATCTGCGCCCCCTGCTGGCCGCTCACCGGTGTTGCTTCCTGAGCAGGATCTTGAGGGTGCTGAAGTCGGGTCGCTCTCCAGGTTCTTCGCCCCAGCAGCGCTGCATCAGGACCCCCAGCTCCTCGCTGTGGCTGTGTAAGCAGAGGGAGGGCCGGAGGGGCGGGGAGCCACCCTGACGCACCACCCCAATGATCTCTGAGGACACCAGCGTCCGGTTAGTTCCTCCGGGTTCGTCTCCACCCGCTGTAGGTTGCTTCAGGTGTGCTCACGTACTGGCTGGAGGGCTGTGTGTGTGTGTGTTCACCTTTTGGACTGAGCGTGTGTGTGTCAAGGTAGAAGACCCCCCTCAACAGCGCCAGCTCCTGCAGGATGATGGCGAAGCTATAGACGTCCCCCTTCTGCGTCCCACAGGGAGGAGGACAGTCCATCCTCAGGAGCTCCGGGGCCGTCCACAGCCTCCCTACGACACAGCAGGGGGTCAGCCGTCCAGCCGGGACCTGACCTACACCTGAGCAGTCACACAAGTAAAGCCTCCCTCACACGTCAGTGGGCGGAGCCACGGCGTCGAGGCCACGCCCACACACACCAGCTCCTCCACTCACAGCAGAGGCGAGCGCTCAGCAGCCAGCACGCTCTGTTCTCATGCATCTAATGGATCGTGTTAGCGTGTGCACGTGTGTGTGTGTGTGTCATACAGGCGTAATATGCGTGACTGTCCTCCTGCCAGCTGCAGGTCCTCAGAGACTGCAGACCATAGTCGGTGATCTTCAGGACGAAGCGGCTGTCCACCACACAGTTGGATGACTTGAGGTTGCCGTGGGAGACGATGACGCTGTTGTGCAGAAAGAGCATGCCCTGGTAACAGAAACAATCCAGACTGCGTTAGTGTGCGTTAGAAACAGAGCCGCATCTGTCACAGCTGACTTACTGGTCCGGGTGTGTGTGTGTGTGTGTGGTAGCAGTATTGTTACCTTGACAATGTCAGTGATTAGAGAGTATCGGAACATCCAGTCCAGAGTGATATTGTCACTCTCCATTAGGTCCTGCGGAAGACACACACACACACACACACACACACACACACACACACACACACACACACACACACACACACACACACTTGCTGTTCTTTTTTCTCTTATTGCACCAAACTGCTGAGACTGGAAGTGGGAGATCAAAACTCTGGAAAACTCCAGCCAGCCTACAGCAGGCTGTTGCTAGGATACGGAGCTGACTGTAGGTGAAAGATGGAGGAGCAGCTGATGCAGGAGGATAAATCCAGGGCAGGTGGACGGGGTCAGTCGCTGTGGAAGGGCAGGACAGGCGTGTGTGTGTGTGTGTGTCCAGGGCTGGTTAGCAGAGGAGTCGTTAGAAGGATGCAGCAGAATTAAAATAGCTTTAAAAGGAAAGAAAAGAGGCTTTCTGTTGCAGAGTGTTTGTCCAGGCGTGGCCCCCAGTGGGAGTGGCCCGGGGGCCCCAGGGGAGCCGGGACCTACCTGCAGGCTGCCTCTGGGACAGTACTCGGTGATGATGTACATGTTGGGCGGGTCGATGCAGCTGCCAATGAAGCGGGTCAGGTGCTCGTTCTGAACGTCTCGCATCTGCGCCCACAAACAGGCCGTGATCACCACCTCAGCAGGGCCGGCTGCGTCATGTGACCGGCGTTCTTACGTGCTTGAGCTCAAACAGGACCTCCCTGGTCAGCTCCACGCGCTTCTTGTTGATGAACTTCATGGCTGCCAGGTTTCCCTGCAAGACACACCAGCAGCAGCCGTTAGCTCCTCCCTGCGGCGTGCTGGGCGGGGTGGGCGGGGCTCTGTGCACCTTGTAGTAGCCGATCTTGGTGTAAATCTGCAGGTTTCCCTCCATGGTCATCAGAGAGCCGCAGGTGGAGCCTTTCTGCCCAGAGGACAGCTGTTTCAGCCGGAATCACCCCTCCCACGCTTGGAGTGTGTGTGTGTGTGTGTGTGTGTGTGTGTGTGTGTGTGTGTGTGTTACCAGAGACATGGTCAGCCTGCTGCAGGCTCTCCTCAGGACTTTGTCCAGGTCGCTGATCTGGACGTCGTCCCAGGAAACCCTCCAGAGCTGAGCCGCCAGCTCGCTCTCCAGCTTCAGCTTCCTTCAAGACCAGACGCACGCGTGAGCCAGGCGCCGCGCACGCACGCCCGCCCGCCCGCCGCCCGGGGAGGGGGTCTCACCTGTAGATGAACACCGTCACCGTGACGACGATGACGAAGACGAAGCAGATCACTATGGCAACCATCTGGTGCATCGTCACCGTGCCTGTAGGAGAGACTTTGTGCATGTGAGCAGCAGAAACCTTCCAGGGGTGTGTGTGCGTGTGTGTGTGTGTGTGTGCATGCGTGTGTGTGTGCGTACGCGTGAGGCAGGCTGGGTTGTCATTCTTGAAGCCACACTCGGGGACGTCTACAGGCGGAGCGCCCCCTGGCCACTGGAAGTCCAGCCCGCTCTGCATGACCAGCTGCTTCAGGCTGCTGTTATACACACACACCACCTGCAGCACACACACACACACACACACACACACACACACACACACACGAACGCTGGGTGCATGTCCTGGGGGGAAAATGCTTTTTTCGTTTTACCTGAAAATCTCCAGACTCGACATCGATCATGTCCCACACGGCAAAGTCTGTCTGTCTGTCCCCAAACTCGTCCATCTCCACAGAGCCCATCACACCTGCACACACACACACACACACACACACACACACTCATCAGCCCTCACGCCAGCCAGGTCAAACATGCCACATCCCTTCTCCTGGCGTGCACCTGCGTATGTGTGTGTAGCCGTCTGTTTGTGTGTGTTAGCCTGTGGACCTTCAGCTTTTATTGTGAAAGTCCTCGTCTTCCTGTTGAAAGCTGGTCCAGGTGCGAGGCGTCTGCGTGACCTTCGCACGCCCGTGCCTGGATACTCAACTATGCCAAAAATTCTTTCTGTTACCATGGAGCCAAGCTATCTTCTAACACGCTTGCATCCATGAGGAAAATGCTAATAGCATGCTAGCTCCCGCTGTCGCACGCTAAAGCTAACGATGCTTCCTGTGTGTGTTGTGTTGTGGGGACGTGTCTGTACACACACTCACGCCGTGGCCACTTCTTAATGGGCCAAAAGCCAAAGCGGTCCCCACAACACGAGTAAAAAAATATTAAAAAATACAGAATGTTGGTTTGAGGTTATGTTTATATTCATTGTCCAGGGCACTGAGATAAATCTGTGATGTCTCAAGTGAGCCCCCCGCCCCCGTGTGTGTGTGTGTGTGTGTGTGTGTGTGTGTGTGCGTGCTGTCCAATCTAATATGCAGCTGACGGCAGCAGCGGTTTTATCGGCTCCATCAACACAAACAGTCTGGTTGTTTTTAGCTCGTCTGGCTGCATGACGCTAATTTAATCTGTTCCTGGTTTTAAACTACCCACTTTATCTCCAAAGGTCCTGCCGCCATCTGGGCCATTATTTACACTTTCTTCCATACAGTCACCACATCTTTTGTGCATTACAGCAGGTTTGTTTTTACACGGTTTTTAGTTGTAGTTTAGCTTTTAGGATTTTGCTGACTCATCCTGACCTTTGACCCCTGCTGAGGTGTGTGTCAGGAAACAGGAACTTTCCCTCTCTGGCTGTTTCTGTGACCTGGTTTGGACTCCGGGATCATCAAACCCGCCATCACAGATCAGCGATCAATATCTCCTGATCGGCGGTGATCAGGTGACTCTTGCTGCTTCGCTGGACCCTCTAATACTGACTCAGGTCGTGAAGAGGTTTCAGAGCCACACACACACACACACACACACCTCACAGATGTGTGTGTAATCACATTAGCTGTCCTCAACCAGCTGAGTCCTGCTGTCACCGTGTCACTTCCTGTCCCCCTCGGAATGACATGGCATTAATGTTAGCGTGACGCTAACATGATTAAATTAGCTGTCTTCCTGTCCTGGTTTTCCTGTCCTGGTCCTTCTGTCCTGGTCTTTCTGTCCTGGTTTTCCTGTCCTGGCCTCCTGTCCTGGTCTTTCTGTCCTGGTGTTCTTGTCCTGGTCTTTCTGTCCTGGTCTTCCTGTCCTGGTCTTCCTGTCCTGGTCTTCCTGTCCTGGTCTTTCTGTCCTGGTTTTCCTGTCCTGGCCTCCTGTCCTGGTCTTTCTGTCCTGGTCTTCCTGTCCTGGTGTTCTTGTCCTGGTCTTTCTGTCCTGGTCTCCTGTCCTGGTCTTTCTGTCCTGGTTTTCCTGTCCTGGTGTTCTTGTCCTGGTCTTTCTGTCCTGGTCTCCTGTCCTGGTCTCCTGTCCTGGTCTTTCTGTCCTGGTTTTCCTGTCCTGGTGTTCTTGTCCTGGTCTTTCTGTCCTGTCTTTGCATCCAGTTGTTTTCCTCTGGCTCATCCCACCTAAGGTCCTGGCCCGGGTCCTGGGCCTGGTTCTGCTCCCTGAAACAGCCCGTCTGCCTCAAACCGACTTCTTTTTCCCGCTCTAGTTTGGATGATTCAGTGTCGTCCGTGTTTGCCTTCCAGATGTTTCACAAGCTGAAGCAACAGAGGAGTTATTTTATTTAGGTGATTTATTGTCCTCCACAACATCGGCAGCTGGAGAAGGAGACGTTTGCCGGTCAGTAAACTGGAACTGTCTGCACTTCTCTGGCTCTGGCGTTCCTCTGCTGGCGGACGCAGCGAGAAGGTTCACGCCCAGAGCCAGAGGAAGAGCTGACTGATCACTTCCTGTCTGCCCATTCTGACAGGAAAACAACACAGCAGCGTGTTTCAGTTCTGACGTTAGCGCCCCAGAGCAGAGGTGGGCAAACTGAGGCCCGGGGGCCACATGTGGCCCGGTGAACTGTTTACTCTGGCCCCCAGAGCCTTCACAATCATTCCTCCAAAAGCCAAATGAAGAGGGTTGTCAGCTGGACTGGTTAGAAAAAGGTTCAGAACCCCCTTCACCTAGCATGCTAACATGCTAACCTGTCCTCTCAAGAAGGCGGGGCCAAACATCATCTGGAGCTTTATCATCCATCTCTAGCTGGACCAGTTTACAGGATCTCTTACAGGAACCACTCAGCGTTGTGGAGCTACGGCTTCATTCTGGAGCAAAGTTCACACACACACTCACACACACACACACACACACACACACACACACAGCAGCCCTGCTGACCTGAGAAGTTCCTGTTCCACATCCTCCTGGTCACCAGGTTTCCTTTGGGCCTCTGGACCCCCCTCGGGCCTGCTCCTGGTTCTGGAGCTGCTCCCTGCTCCCCCAGGGTCTCCGTTGAGGGCCTGAGCGTACATCATCACTTGCCGTCGTGGGAGCCCTCCAGCGATCAGGTTGTACTGGAGAGGCGCACACAGTCAAAGCCCGCCTCCTCCTGACTGGCTGCTTCCTGTCTGTCCTGGCTACTTCCTGCCTTTGGCCTCCAGCTCAAAGCTGACCGGCTGTTTCAGTGTGTGTGTGTGTGTGTGTGTGTGTGTTACCAGGCTGTCGTGGATGGTGAAATTAAATAATTTCTGTGCGTCGATCTTCAGATTGTCGACAAACTGCAGGAACTCAGGGTCTGGGGCTGCAGGTAAAGACAACACCTTCACACTCTGAGAGAGGGAGGGAGGGAGAGAGAGAAGAGGGAGAGAGGGAGGAGGGAGGGGGAGGAGGGGAGGGAGGAGAGGGAGAGAGAGGAGAGAGGAGAGGAGGGAGGAGAGAGGAGGGGGTTCTGTTATGCTAGCTGCTGCAACGCCAGCGTGGTATCCTGTCAGGTTCTGTTATGCTAGCTGCTTGTATCAGTCCACCACTGGGGTGGTGCAGTAATGGTCACCCTGAAGGCGTGGCGGGCGGCGCGGTCGTGATGGTCTCCTCGGTACCAGGGCCTGACGGGGCCACGCTCGCCCAAACCCTCAGCAAAAGAGATCAATAGAAGAAAGAAAAGCGTAGTCTCAGCGGCACGTCCTCCACAGACTGGACATCAGGCTCCTGAAGATGTTCCAGGGGCAGCAGATGTGAACCACTGCAGAGCAGCACCACTGGCCTTTGCGTGTTGGACACACACACACACACCTGGCGCTCAGGCGGACGCCTGACCTCATGCGTGGTCCCGGATCTGCACCACCGTCCTGAAGTTGGGGCCGTCGGCGCCCGTGCTGTAGTCTGGACGGTGACTTTGTCTAACTCGCAGCAGCGTGTACAAACCCTCCGGCGGCAATGCGCCGCGGCTGAGTACGTGCGTTAATAGATCCTTGTTGTCGCTGAAGACCAGCATGGCGTGCCGCCGCCAGCCGAAGGCCTCCTGGATCCTCCAGCCGAACTCGCCTAGCTTCTTGTGGGTGGGGCCCGTGTTGGTGACCGCCGCGTACTGGTCGAAGCCGATGGCTCGGGCGCCGGCCGTAACCATGGGAACGTCCCAGTGGGTGGCGAACCGGGCCACTGGCGAGGAGGAGTAGTCGCAGCCAGACCCGATGAAAGGCCCAGGGTCGTCGGACTGCTTGGTCGGCGACCAAGCGGCGCCATGGAGTCCGGCTGCGGCCGCCCATGACGGTTCTCGAGCTACCGTGGACCAACCGCGGCTGCAGGCCCGGCAGCAGCCAGGGTCAAGTTCACCGCTGCACCGCGATGAAGCGCCAGCGCCACCGAGGCCCACGCCCGCAGCGTGGTCCGTGTTGGTCAGAGGCAAAATGGCCGCCAGGTCACCACCTGATCGGTGGCGTTGGCGGCGCAGCGGGTGGAGCGGCCCAGCTGGACCCGAAGGCTGAGGAGGAGCAGAACCGGGCAGAACCACCAGGGAAACATGTGGGGGCGGAGTCATCAAACCTGGGAAAAGCACACCAGTCAGACCAGCACAGAGCCACTGGGAGAGCTGGGAACCAGCGCCCGCCAGTCAGACCAGCACAGAGCCACTGGGAGGCTGGGAACCAGCCCACCAGTCAGACCAGCTCAGAGCCACTGGGAGGCTGGGAACCAGCGCCCACCAGTCCAGACCAGCACAGAGCCCGCAGGAGGCTGGGAACCAGCCACCAGTCGAACCAGCTCAGAGCCACTGGGAGGCTTCAGAACCAGCGCCCACCAGTCAGACCAGCACAAGGAAGCCACTGGGAGAAAGGCTGGGAACCAGCGCCCACCAGTCAGACCAGCACAGAGCCACTGGAGGCTGGGAACCAGCGCCCACACCAGTCAGACCAGCACAGAGCCACTGGAGAGCTGGGAACCAGGCGCCCACCAGTCAGACCAGCTCAGAGCCACTGGGAGGCTGGGAACCAGCGCCCTGAATCAGGCCAGCTCAAGAGCCACTGGAAGCTGAGACCAGTGCCCACCTCCCTCCCGGCCAGATAAAGCCACCAGTGGGTGGGTTCTTCCATTCAACCCTTTCTGGTCCTGACCACTACAGCTATATGTGCCTCTGAGTGTGTGTGTGTGTGTGTGTGTGTGTGTGTGTGTGTGTGTGTGTGTGTACCATTGTTCTCCTGCAGACTTCAGTCTTACATAAGTGTTATGAAACAACAGCAGATACATTGAGAAGTTCCACAAACATGCAAAGGAAAATATCCTCCTCATCATCATCATCGTCATCATTTGATGAAGGGCGTTCTGTGGGCGGAGCCTCACGGACCCCCTGACAAAGTGTTGTCTGCTGATGGAGTTACCTCAGAGGTCAGAGGTCACCATGAGTTGTTTTGTCTGATTGATGATAGAGCCTTTGTGTGGAAGCTTCACACACACACACACACACACACACACACACAGCACTAATCATCACGTGTTGATATTAGCTGATGACAGCCGAGCGCATCTTGGATGAAGATCAGCCCAGGCTGGAGAAGGTGTCCCCACCCTGGCAGGTCCCCACCCTAAACACCGCAGCTGGGGCCAAACATCGACCCCACCGCGCAGCTCCGAGGTGAGGGCGCAGCTGGGAGCCCAACCCGCCAGCTGCGCTCCGCTCTCGGATCAACCGGACACCAAGCAGATGTTTTCGATCACAACAAGCGCGAAGTTACCTGCTCCGATCCGCTCTTCGATCTTTGCTCCTCTGGTCGCGGCTGTTTCCCCAGAAACAGCAGCTCACGCGCGCACCAGTACCGTTATCGGCGGTCTCGCGCTGACACGTTTGGACTTCTTCGTCCGCGGGACACGAGCTCCAGTGTTCCGGTAACGTTCCTGGCAGTCGGGTCGCCTACACGAGCACGAGGCGCCGAGTCCGGGCGGGAGAAGGAAGCGGAGCTCCACGTGCACGACGGTGCGTGCGCTCGTGCCCTGACCCAGTATTCGGTTACCTTGACGCGTTCCCGTGAGATCCAGGTGGAGATCCATCCACCCATCCATCCATCCGTGGAGGAGGGCGGGACTGAACTTAAACGCTGCTGATCCAGCGCGTCGCTTTAATTTATCTCACACCTTAAAGGAACTTTCGGCCTCGCGCACGTCATTACGGGGGAAATGTCGCCCCCTGCTGGCGCCTGTGCGGCCGCGCAGGCATCTGCTGGTCAGGTCCAAAGAAAAGAAAATTAAAACACGCACGACGGGCAGTTAGTACCTGTCACAGCCAGGTCCACGAAGCTAATCCGCGCTCAACTGAGACCGAAGCTGGTCTCACACAATTCACAACTTCCAGGTATGCGCGTGCGCGTGTGTTCATGAGGTTAATGAACACAGATTTGGCCAAACCCAGGATACACGCGTCAAGGAAGTTACATACTCCCACACACACACCCACACCCACACACACACTCCCACTCTCCTTAATAAAACGTTTGTTGGTTGAGGTCGTTTTTAGGAACAGTGAGGTATTTTCTGATCAAACATATTTGCTTTAATCTACTTTGACTCATTAAAGGTGGAAAATAAAGCTCAGCGATCCTGTTATAACCGGGAAGCGCCAGCAGGGGGCAGTCGAGACAAAGATTGAAAAAAAAAAATCATTTGAAGAAATGGCGTTCGCCACGGTGGTATAAAGAATAAGCTGCTCTTGAGAAAAGCCTTAACTACTTTATTGAATCTCGAGTTTTTCTCCCCACAGCCATTCCAGCCCCCCCAGCTGGTTAGTGGAGCCTACAGCTGGATGAGGTCTGGCGGGATGCGGGCCAGGGCTCTGGCTGGCTCCTGGTGAACCTTCATGTGCACGTCCCGTGAACGTTTCTCCTGGTAGCTCTTCCCACACACGCTGCAGCTGTAGGGTTTCTCTCCGCTGTGCGTCAGCAGGTGCTTCTTCAGGTCGTTCTTGGTGACGAAGGCCTTCCAGCAGAGGCTGCAGCTGAAGGCGCGCTCCTTCCTGTGGAAGCGCAGGTGGGTCTCCAGGTAGCCCTTGGTGCTGAAGCTCTTGCTGCACAGGCTGCAGCTGAACGGTTTCTCCCCTGTGTGGGTCAGCGTGTGGGCGTTCAGCCCTCCCACCTGCCTAAAGGCTTTCCCACACACGCGGCACAGGAAGGGTTTTTCCCCCGTGTGGATCCTTTTGTGGACCTCCAGGACCTGCGCGGAGGCCAGGCTCTTTCCACACGTGTCGCAGGAGACCCGCTGGGCCGGCTTCTCTCCGGTGTGGCTGCGGATGTGCGTCACCAGGGCGCCGTTATCAACGAACGTTTTCCCACAGAACTCGCAGACGTACGGCCTCTCGCCGGTGTGGATCCTCTTGTGGCGCCTCAGGGCGCCGGCTCGGGGGTAGGACTTCCCACAGGTGGGGCAGGAGAAGGGTTTGAGCCCAGTGTGGCGCCGCATGTGCGTGTCGATGTTCTGGTAGGCCTTCCCACAGATGTGGCAGACCTTCCCCACGTCTCTGTGCAGCTGCAGGTGCTCTGTCAGCAGCACAGACGGGGGTAAGCTCTCCCCACAGATTCCACAGACGCTCGAGTGGGTCCTCACGTGCTTCCTCAGGTTCCCCTTCCTGGTGAACGCCTCCCCGCACACTCTGCAGCTGTGAGCCGCCGTGGCGTCCTCCTCCGTGGTGTGTGGGCTGGGGCGCTGCTCCTGCTCGCGCTCGTGCTGGCGCTGGTGAGTCCTCAGTGCACTCCTCTCCAGGAAGCTCCGCCCACAGCGCTGGCAGACGTGCGGTGGCCCACTGATGTGGATCTTCTTGTGGCGCCTCAGCGCTCCGGCTCGGGGGAAGCTCTTGCTGCAGACCCCACAGCGGTACGGTCTGATTCCCGTGTGCAGTCTCATGTGTGTTTTCATGTTCTGGAAGGTTCTTCCGCAGATCCCACAGGTTCCGCCGGTGTCCCTGTGGGCCTGCAGGTGAGGCAGCAGAGCTTCAGGTGAGTGGAGCTGCTGGCCACACACCCCGCAGGTGCTGTGGGAAGCCCGGCAGTGCGTCTCAGCGTGTTTCCTCAGGAATCCGTGGCTGTGGAAGGAATCTCCACAAACTCTGCAGGAGAAGACCTGAGGAGGCCTCAGGTGGAGCTGCTGCTCCACCTCAGCCTCGCCATCATCCTTTCCATGGACAGGCAGGTGTTGCAGAAGAAGCTGGTTCTCGCTGAACGCCAGCCCGCAGACTGGACACGCCCACTGGCGGCTGTGGATCTTCCTGTGGCGCCTGAGCGCTCCGGGCCGAGGGAAGCTCTTCCCACAGACGCTGCAACCGTACGGTTTCTCTCCGGTGTGGCTCCTCATGTGTGTCTCCATGTTCTGGAAGGTCTTTCCACAGACGCCACACGCCCCCCCGCCACCGCTGCAGGCTTTTGGCTCAGACCGGAGGTGGTTTGTGCCGCAGCTGAGGCAGCCGGGAGCCGCCGTCTCTGCCTGCTGCCTTGGAACATCCGACCTTTTAGCATCGTTATCCTTAGACGAACTATTTTCAGCACTAAAGTCGTCATCACTCTCAGCTACGGAGGCCACTGAGGAGGCGGAGCTAGACGGCGCCGAAGCGAGGGAGGCAGCGTTGAGACGGGGGTCGGCGTATTTACGCGGCCTGCCTGAGCGGCGGGTTACGTGCGTCCTGTTTGCTTCTTTATGAATGGATACGTTTTCATCATCCACAGACGCTTGTGAGGAGGCGGAGCCAGGCAGGCAGGAGGCAGCGGTGTTTTCATCGGTCTGGCTCTTCCTGACGGCATCTGGGGAGAGAAGATGGAAAATAACAAAATAACAGCGTCACAAAGTGGAGCATCATTGAGTTTAAGGTCACCAATCAGCTTCCCCAGGAGACCAGAGGCTTCGTGACTTGTTGACATTTGTCAGTAATTACTGACTGTTTCTGACGTTAACGACATGAGTCCAACCGTTTCTGTTGGTCGGGAATGGCTGACGCAGCCCTGAGCAATAAATGTCTTCTTTTTACAACCTTGTGGTGATAATGATGTAAGATTCCCAATACATTGATTATTACATGATCCCGAGTGATCAAAAACTAATTTCTAAATGTTTAGACTCGGAGGGGGTCGATTTCGGGGCAAAAATACACTTTTTCTTGACGGGTGGAGCCATTAAAGGTAAAGGCTGACCGCTGGAACCCGAACCGGGGAACAGTACTTCTTCACTTAAGGGTTTTGACTTAGTTGGATTCGATCATCATTCCGGTTCATTCTCACCTGTTTGGCCCAATCGGACCACCGGGCACAGCACCGCGTCCAGGAGCCGCCGTTGCCTCTCCAGCTGCCGCCGGTACTCCTCCCGCTCCCGCTCCAGTAGCCCGACAATCCGCTCGGTGGCCGCCGCCAGCCGCTCGCTGAGGAGAAGCCGCAGCAGGCGGCCTAAAGTGCGGCCGCCCCGCGTCTCCAACAGCGCAAGAATCTCCTCCGCCACTCGGTTCAGGAGCTCTGAAACCGCCTTCTCTAAAGACCGGAGCCCACACCGGGCCGGGGACTCTGCCTCAGGCATCACGGACCAGAGGTCCGCCATCAGTGCGACCGGAAAGAAAACAACAACACGCTTCCGGTGAGCGCGTCACACAGCGCGGAGAGTGGAGTGTCTCCCCCTGCTGGACAAGATGAGACCCTGCGGATAAAACCTAGTGATTAACGGGAAATATGTAATCTAAGAGTCAGTAGGTCAAATAAATAAACATTTTATTCTTTTACTAACACATTTTAAGGTAAAAAAAAAAAAAAAAATTCTCACCTGTAGGAACACGAAGGAATTGTAGACTTTAAAACTACACTGAAGTTTTTAAGCTGAATAAAATTTCACAATAGCAAAAAAAAAAGAAGAATTTTAAATAAACTTGTTTAACTATCTTTTAAAATGCCAAACTGCATTCAGTTCTCTTATAAATGTGCCATGAGCGTCAATACAAAAATGACCAGGGTAAGAGGAGCCTGGATAGATACTAGTAGCTGGTAGAAGATCCCATCTTCTGCTTGTGTGTCCAATAACTAATTATTGTTGTTGCTCTAGTTTGTAAACGTTTCTGTTACTTTCTACTTTTACTCATCCATTTTCCAACAATTTATCAAATTCAACTTATCAGAAACGTGCTATTAAAAGTGCAGCAAAACATATTCATTACATTAAATATAGAACTATATATCAATACAGCGTCTGAAGATAATTAGCTGATATCAAAGTGTGACAGAATGTATCATAATGCGTTTTAGGAAGTGTGGGCACCACTTCATTTTGGTATCTTTCCAGATGGCAACTTCTGTTGACTGTTCCCACATTTTACATGATTTTTGGTGCCTATTTCATACATTCTGTACATGTAACTGAGCGTGTTCCTTTCCATCATAGTCAACATGCTCAGACCCAGGACAGAAATAGTGCAGCTTTTCACTGAATAACAGCAACATCCTGTGCAGTTGCCTCTAACCACCTGCCTCCAACCTGAGACCGGTTGTGTGAGAGCAAACATAAAGATGGACTCTGATTGTCTCCAAGAGTTCCTGGGTTCCTGGACCGGTGAAGTTCTATTTTCAGGAGCCACTTTGACAAGTATACTTTAGATTATGAATTGCTCCGGTAAAACACTGACTAAAAGCCTGACGTTAGCAGATATGCAGGTCAGAGTTGTATGAGCTGGACTCCTTCCTGCTCTTTCTGCTTCTGGGTCACTGCTGCCTCCCTGAGAGCCTGTTCTCCACTGTGAACCTTCATGTGAGAGTCCAGCGAGCGCTTCTCCTGGTAGCTCTTCCCACAGAGCTGGCAGCTGTACGGTTTCTCCCCAGTGTGTGTCAGCATGTGTCTTTTCAGGTCAATCTTCTGGACAAAGCCTTTGGTGCAGAGCTGGCAGCTGTGTGGTTTCTCCTTCTTGTGGAACCTCTCGTGGGTCTCCAGGGAGATCTTCTGGCGAAACCTCTTCCCACAGAGGCTGCAGATAAAGGGCTTCTCACCTGTGTGGATCCTCATGTGGGAGTCCAGGTTTCCGATCTGCCTGAAGTTTTTGCCACAGACCCTGCAGGTGTATGGTTTCTCCCCAGTGTGGATCCTCTTATGCACATCCAGATGCTGGCTCATAGTGAACTTCTTGCCACAGATGTCACACGAGTAGATCCTCGGCTTCCCTCCCATGTGGCTCTTGATGTGTCTTTTCAGGACAGTGTTTTCTATGAATGTCTTTCCACAGAACTCACAGATGAAAGGCCTCTCCCCTGCATGGAGCTTCATGTGTCTCTCCAGAGAACCTTTCCGGGGGAAGTCTTTCCCACAGTCCTTGCATCTGAAGGGTTTCTGGCCCGTGTGTGTCCTCATGTGGATCTCCATGTCCCTGAAAGTGATGCCGCAGATGTCGCAGATCCGGCTGGTTTCCCGGTGACTCTGGATGTGGAGCCGTAGACTCTCAGCGGATTCGGATGGGTCTCCACAGACTCCACAGCGACATTCAAGATCGTTACTGTGAGTCTCTGCGTGCCGCACAAAATTCCCCTTGTTATGGAAAGCGCTTCCACAGACCAGGCAGCAGTGAGAAGGAGCGAGACTTGGTTTCCTGCGGTCGCCGGGCTCGCGCCTCTGGCTGTGCTGTCTCAGCGCTGCGCTTTTGCTGAAGCCTCTCTTTTTGCAGCCGAACGCTGCGTCTCCATCGTGGACCTTCATGTGGCGCTCCAGAGAGCCCGTGTAACTAAACTCCTTCTGGCAGGTGTTGCACTTGAACGGCTTCTCCGTGGTATGGATCCTCATGTGTGTCACCATGTTGCCTTTCTGGTTGAAGACTTTGCTGCAGATGTGGCAGCTGAAGGGTTTTTCTCCAGTGTGAAGCCTCAGATGGGTCTCCTGGGCCCGGATCGAGGGGAATTTCTTGCCGCAGACATCGCAAGTCCTGCTACTTTCCCGATGTGTCTGCAGGTGCAGCTTTAAGGCCTCTACGGAGTCGAAACGCTGACCACACAGACCACAGCGATGCTCTGCCTCCTTCAGGTGTTTCTCCACATGTTTCATTAAAAACCCTTTTCTTTCAAAAGTTTTCCCACACACTTGGCAGGGGTAAATTGTGGCTTCTTCATACTTTTCCTCCCCCTCTTCAATGGAGGGGTCACGCAGAGGGGCTGGGCTGAGGTCTGATTCTGGCCCTGCTGAAGTGCCAGGTGGGGATTCTTTACCTTGCTCATCCACAGAGCGAGTCTCCTTCTGACACTGTTGGTCAGAAAATCTGCTTATACCAACAGACAGGCACAATTCTGTAGAAAAGAACGATATGCACTTGAGTCAAAAGTGTAGATTAAATATGGTGAAATATGCCAGCATGGACAGATGTGAATAGTCCATAAATGCATCGCTAAACTGTTGAGAGCGCGCGAAAAGTTACTTCTTAATTCCACCATTTTTTGTGTTCTGTGTAATTTTTCTGTTATCGCGTTGGGCTCTCACCGGGCTCTTGGGTCGCTCTTTCACCCCTGATCTTCTGGAACACGGTGAAAATGATCTTCACGGCCGCGGTCACCCGCTCCGTCACCAGCTCCTTCAGACGCTCCGTGTCCGCTTCTGCCCGCTCCTGCAGCAGCGTGAAGATCTCCTGAGCAGCCGCTGTCAGCTGATCGTCGATCACCGAACGGAGGGTCCGGCTCGCAACGGTTTTCGATCTCTTTTTGGACATTTTGAATGAAACTCGCCCGGACAAAGAACAGGATGTAAACAATGCCACTGCACTTCCGGTATCCACACTCAACCGGCTCTGAAATATGACGTCACCAGTACGTCACTTGTTGCGCCGCTGTGTATTCTGTGCTTAGAAATATTATGCTGAAAATTGATTTAATAATGTTTCATGCTTTAACATACTTTACATTTTCTCTGTATTTGTTAAATTTATTCAAGAGTTTTATTACTTTCTATTTTATTTTGTACTTTTTCAACCACATTTACACTTATTTTAAGTTTGTTCACATTAATTGACAAACATTAATCACGTCAGACTTTGGCGACACTTATTTCAGTACTTTCTCCACCTCCACAAATGCCAACTTTTTCAGTCAGAGCGTCTGTCAGTGTTTGAATGGATAATAAAGTTTGTTCAACAGAAAAAAAGTTGCGTTGTGTATTGATGTTGCTAAGATACCGTTATCAGTACGGTCTATGAATTAGAGCCTTCTCTCGCTTAAATAACCTTTTGCAGATTTATTTTATAGATTACAGTTTCTTGTAACGTAAGTCAGTTTCAGGTCAGAGTTTTCTTTCTCTTTTTAACTCTTTAAAACATGTTTCTCCTGTCTTTAACTTCTCGGTTGTTTACCGTGTTTTCGCTTCTCTGCAGTCCGTCAGGATGGAGATTTTCCACGTCTACCCAAAGCGTCGTGCGGATTTTGGCCGTCAGTGTCTGTTCTCAGACCGCCAGGCTGAGCTGCTTGTGGACATTCTTCCAGACCCGAGACTGGGGCTGCGTTTCACGGAGAAAACCCCCCGGGACCGGGCCCTGCAGGTCGGCTGGCACGTGTCGGAGCACCTTGTGAGTTGTTTTTGTCAATCGCTTTTCACCTTCTTTCACTTTTATTTCACTGCCACGCATTTGCAGGAAACAGACTTTAGTCCTTCTTATACTATCAGTTTAGTCGTAATTCTGTAACAGCCCCCAGAAGTGATTGTTTCCCCTATTGTTCTTTTTTCTATGTTTTACGCACACAGCTGTTGTATACTTTATATACCTACTGACACAATTCACAAAAACAGCTGTTCAGCTATCTGAAAACATACTTTTTATGTAATATTTTATAGACTGAGTCATTCCAGTTCAGGCTGTAATGATGGGACTTGCATCAGTAACGTTTCATTGCGTTTTTTGCATGTGATTGAATGAAAGCTAGTTCATTTCCTGTTTACGCAGGTAAACACAGCATGCTTTGAGTCTGTGGGTTGTGGGATAACCCACGTCGAGGGGGGCTGGCCCAAAGACATCAACCCTCAGGACATGGAACAGACCATTCGCTTCAGGAAGAAAGTGGAAAAAGATGAGGGCTACATCAGCAGCGTGCTCCAGCTGTACAGCGTGAGAGTCCCAGTCTCAGTGTCCCAGCTCTCCTCAGAGCTTCAGACCGACCTGCGTGTTCTCCTGTTTGATGCATCCAGCCGGTGGAGCACTACACCCGTCAGAACAACACCGTCAACATCTACCAGGACTACTTTGAGGACGAGGAGGAAGCAGACGGGAGTCAGGAGACGCCATCTGCAAGGACCATCAAGGTGTTGAGGTAGGAAGGCGTCCCGGCTGCCACGCTTGAGCGCTTCCTGCTCTGCTCCGGACTGGAGGCGCTGCTGGTGTTTCCTCAGAGATCCTAACGACGGGAAGCGAACCGTCACCGGTCTGTCCTGGCACCCGGATGACAAGCGGAAGCTGGCGGCTGCCTACTCCTGCCTGGACTTCCAGAAAGCTTCCAGACTCACCTGCCTGGATTCCTACATCTGGGATATAGGTGAGTGACTCTGTGGGACGCCGCTGACCCCGAGGACGTCACGCACGGCTCGTTTCTGTCTTAGAGAACCCCAACAGACCGGAGGGAACCCTGAGAGCAGCCTCGGCGCTGGTCTGTCTGGACTACAACCCCAAAGACTCGCACACTCTGCTGGGAGGCTGCTACAACGGACAGATAAGTGGGTCCACATCCAGGCGTCTGCCAGCGTTTGCTCCTCTGTTTTAACCCGCGGGGGTGTTTGTTTCAGCGTACTGGGACACCCGCAGGGGTGGGCAGCCGGTGGAAATCTCTGCGCTGGAGCAGAGTCACAGAGAGCCGGTCTACAAGATCATCTGGCTACAGTCGAAGACGGGGACAGACGCCTTTTCAGCCTCCACCGACGGACAGGTGAGGGTCATAGAAGCAGGGCAGACGCCATGGACAGGTGACGGAGAGGAGCGCAGGTGAGGGAGGGATTGTAACCCTTTCTGTCTCTGGTCCTCTTAAAGCTTCTCTGGTGGGACGTTCGCAGGTTGAGCGAGCCGACAGAGCGTCTGGTTCTGGACCTGAGCAAAAAGGAGAACCAGGACCGGGCTTTAGGGGCCGTCTCTCTGGAGTTTGAGCCCACAATCGTGAGTACCGAGCTGAACATGGTGCTGCTAAGCCCAGAGAAGGTCTGAGAGACTCCTGGGGAAGGTTTCTGCTGCAGCTGATGCTCTGACCTGGACTCTGTGTCCGCAGCCGACCAAGTTCATGGTGGGAACAGAGCAGGGCCTGGTCATTTCTGGGAACAGGAAGGCAAAGACGCAAGCGGAGAAGATAGTCTGTACGTTTGAGGGCCACCACGGGCCTGTCTACGCTCTGCAGAGGAACCCCTTCTTCCCCAAAAACTTCCTGACCGTGGGAGACTGGGTGACCCGCATCTGGTCTGAGGACATCAAGGAGTCCTCCATCATGTCCACCAAGTAGGTCAAAGATGGTCCCGTTCTAAAGAAGCTGAGAGCTTCAAACGTTCTTGCTGGTGGTTCAGGTACCAGACGTCCTACCTGATGGATGCCTGCTGGAGTCCCGTCAGACCGGCCGTCTTCTTCACCGTGAAGACGGACGGTGTCCTGGACGTCTGGGACATCCTGTTCAAGCAGAACGATCCCACACTCAGCATAAAGGTTTGTGGCGTTCCCGTTAAGCCCGTAGAACCTTCTGGGTTCTCCGTTATCAAAGGTGATGTCCTGGCCTGTTTGTCCGTTGTTCAGGTGTGCGACGAGGCCCTGTACAGCCTGCGGGTCCAGGATAACGGACGCCTGCTGGCGTGTGGCTCCCAGCAGGGCGTGGCCACATTGCTCGACATGAGTCCTGGACTATCCACCCTCCAGAAGAACGAGAAGAGCCTCGTGTCAGCTGTGAGAACCACACGGCATTCAGAATGTCAGTCTGTTCTGTGAAGTCTGGTTCTGGATCTGGACAAAGTCCTGGTCTGGTTGTCCGGCGGTAGAACATAGATGCACATGAGCCCACATCCAGAACGAGAGAGCACTCAGATACATTCATCACCCACAGGACGGAAACAGAGGGTTACACAGAGGGTTCAGTAAGACAGACTAACGGGGCTTCAATCCTGAGACAGGAAGTGACGATCAGGGTTGGTTCCTGTCCAGATGTTTGAGCGGGAGACCAAGCGAGAGAAGATCCTGGAGGCCCGACAGAGAGAGATCCGACTGAAGGAGAGGAGCCGCTCCCAGCAGAGCCGAGAGGAGGAGCCTGTGCAGGACGAGAGTAAGGACAGCCCCGATCAGCTGATCGCCAGAGCCGAGAGCGAATTCTACAGCGCAGTGGAGACGGAGCTCAGGAAGACAAACGAGGTCAGATCTTTCCTCTAATACGACTCCAGTCCAACACTTGGCTTAGCACTGCAAACAAAGGCAATCAGTCTTGTTTGTTTTTTCTGTTTTCATCAGGAGATGAACATGTGAGGAAAAAGAAGTCACCGAGCAAGATCGTCATACTAAGTTTATATAGAGTTTCAACAAGGGAGCCATGTGTTATAGTTTTCTTATTTGTTTGACTGGTTGTGTTTGATTGTATTTTTTCTTTTTTTTTTTTACAGATGACAAAAACAAATCGGTTACTCTTCCTCCAGTCCGAAAGGGGTCGCTGTTTGTCTTTTGTATGGCAGAGGAGGAAGAAGCAGTTCTGCATTCCGGAATTTAATGTCAAAATAGCAAAGAGGGTCAATGAGGGGATTTCAGTTTATACAGGGCAAATGTTGCCAGTATTGTTAGCTTTACAATAGTTAGAGGAAATGAAACCACTGAGAACAATAATCTGCTCAGATTCCAGTTCAACACTAGTTACTTTACAGCACAGTCATTCAGAAAGCAGAGAAGACATCCTGAGAGAAATCCAGCAAGATCTGTTCAGAGTTGAGATGTTGGGCCTGTTGGTGGTGTTTATATGGGTTCCAGCACACAGTGGAGGAATAGCAAATGAGCTGGCAGACAAGGAAGCAAAAGAGGCGACAAAGTACACCAACATCGATGTAGGAACTAATCTCAGCCAAACAGAAATGAGGGATATTGTCACGCAAAGAATAAAGGAAAGGTGGCAAAAGCAATGGGACAAAGAGAGGAAAGGAAGGTGAAAGGAAGAAACAGAAATTAGAGATTAGGTCATACAGGGCTGAAGGGTTAGGTTACATTATATAAAATAGGGAAACATGCAAAGGGTAGATGTAGCTGCTCAAAGTCTGAAACGGGGGAGCACATTTTATTTAAATGTGAGAAATACGAAGCATTAAGGAATTTTGGTCAGGAAACTTAAGGATATGAAGAGTCAACTTAGTATAGAAATTCTGACACAAAAGTCAGAAAGAAAAGAGTTTCAAATAGTATTTTGGTATTTAAGAGAAATAAACAGACATTTCTTTTCTAATTAGATTGAGTAAATAGCGTGATCTACACTCCACATCAGTTGGTGGCGGTAATGCACCAATTCGTTGCTTGCCAACCGCCAAGACGATCCAAAAAAGAAGAAGAAGAAGCAGCAGCAGTTCTGCGCTGAGCGGGTTGTGTGTTTATGTCTCCGCTGGCTCTCTCTATCCACGGAGGTGAATGAAAAATGTGCAACATCCAGCTGCTGCGGGAGAAAGTTTACGAGCGACTCACTGCCGCCGCTGAAGACCTTCTGCAGCGGTTGGAGAAAGGAGAAGCAGCGGCGGAAATTCCAGTCCTGAGAGCGCTGCTCACTGAGCAGCTAACGGCGGCTGCGGAGGAGATCGCGGTGCTGTTCGAGCAGACTGTGGCGGAGTTGGAGGCCAGGGCTGAGCGTTCAGAGGAGGAGATACGGCGCAGAAAGAAGGTGTGGGACGCTCTACTGAAACCCGAAGTAAAGCTTCACCGAGAAGGTCAGTTGCCCATTTTCTGTTCCCGTAATCGCAGACAATAATGAAGCACGCTTCTGCTCTACTTCACAATAAAAGTCAAGGAAGGATTAGACTGACGTGTATTTACACATATTTAAACAGTGGCCCAGCGCAGGGTAACTCCAAACTGGAACGCTGTAAGACTGCAAATAGTTTGTGATATCATCATTGCCTGCCTCATACACACATTTTTTGAGTCATTCTAAGTGACTTTGGCTGCAGTAGATGTGAAATTTCAGCTGCTGTTTTGTCATTTATCTTCTCAGAATGATTTTATTGAGCAATCTGATATTATTTTTTTTAAAAAATAGTTATTTCATAAATTAAGAGTGAAAGGAAATCCTCCTTTAAACGGCAACTCAAGATATTCCAACAGAAAGGGAAAAAAATCTTTTCTCAGCCTTAAAAATGATTCCTCGATTGACTGAAATTTAGATTTTGTCGCCGTCGTTCTGACTCATGTCCATGTCGTTGCCAGATGCTGTGCAGGTCATTACCCAGAATCCTCGGCTTGAGTCGGAGGAGCTGGGTGACAGCGGTGACTCCTATTCTGAAGATACTAAAGCTGTTTCAGGAAGTGGTGGCGGTGACCCAGACAGTGACTGGACGGAACACAATCAGGCCCCGAGTCCAGTCAGGAGAAAGAAGAGGGGGCGGCCGCCGCTCAAAGCTCGGAAGCAGCGCAGGCGTCCGGTGGAGAGCTTCCTGTGCCAGGTGTGTGGTCGCTCTCTGCACGGCAAAGGATTCCTGCTCAAACACGTCCTGAAGGTGTGTGCCTCCAACCAAGACGGGCTCTGTGGCTTCTGCGGGGAGCGCCTGGACTCGGCGGAAAAGCTGGCGGCTCATCTGCAGACGCACCAGGAGAGCAGTAAGACGTGCTCGTTCTGCGGTAAAACCTTCCAGTCCATCCTGGCCCGGGAGCTGCATGCACGGCTGCACACCGGGGAGAAACCGTTCAGCTGCTCCGTCTGTGGAAAGAAATTCCGCCTGATGGGTAACCTCAAGTCGCATGGTCGCGTGCACACGTCCGATAACCCCTTTCAGTGCACAAAGTGTGGCTGCAGCTTCCGTCGCCTGTCCTCGCTGGAGCGGCACACGGCAGAGCACCACGGCAGAGAGGACGTGCACAGCTGCGCTGTCTGCCGCCAGCAGTTCAGCCACCAGCGGAGCCTCCGGCGCCACATGGCAACGCATCGGGAAAACGGAACCCCAGACAAACGCAGGGCGGCAAATCCATACCGCTGCAAAGTCTGCACCCACTCTTTTGCCAAAAGGTGCGCTCTGGTGACGCACGCGGAGAGTCACCTGGGGGATCCGGACTGCTGCTGCGGCCTCTGTGGGCACCAGTACGAGTCCAGCGCCAGCCTCGCCGCGCACCTGCGTTCTCACGCGCACAGCAGCAACACGTGCGACGTGTGTGGGAAGACCTTCGCCGCTCACGCCGCCCTGGAGATGCACCTGAGGATCCACACCGGAGAGAAACCCTACAGCTGCAGCGTCTGCAGGAAGTCCTTCAACCAGAGCGGCAACCTGAAGACACACCTGAAGATTCACAGCGGCGAGAAGGCCTTCTCCTGCAGCATCTGCGGAAAAGGCTTCACCCAGAAGCAGACGCTGAACACGCACGTCCGCTTCCACAACAAGGAGCGCCGCTTTCTGTGCCAGGTGTGTGGGAAGGGATTCATGCAGGACGTGGACCTGAAACGGCACATCTTAGTCCACACTGGAGAGAAACCCTACAGCTGTAGCGTCTGTGGGAAGAGCTTCCAGGCCAAGCGCTCCCTCAACGGACACCTCAAAGGCCACAGTGCGGAGGGGGTGGAGCCGGAGGAGGAGAAGGAACAGGCTGAGCGGGAGCAGGCTTCGGCTGACTGCTGCCCCGACTTCACTCAGCTCTAGTCTGGACCAGCAGGAGACGTCTGGGTGACTGTTGGCTCCTCCTGACTGTGACCGTCTACCGGATAAACGTGGTGACGCCAAAACGGAATGTGCCATTTTGGAGGGAAACTGAACACAAACTTGATTATCGTCGTAGACCTGAACCGAATACAGTAGCTGTCAGTCATTTCAGAGTCATGTGATCACTGTGACCGCCTGGTTTAGATGCCGTCTGCAGTAAAGTCCTCCCTGCCACCCACACCTGCACCTTTCATCCTATATTCAGAGCTTTGCTGCAGAACTGTGCACAGTTAATGGACAGATCATGAAAAATGTGTTCTGATTAGTTCACACACAAGGTTTATTTTTAAACAATGAGACCTGTTGTTCTCCCTCCTGTCCAGTGGGTGTCGCTGCCCGCTTCCGTGTGACTCCTACTTGGTTTGTGGACGCGGAAGTCGGTTTGTTTACAACAAAAAACTGGGTGAGGAGTGTTAAAGTCCCCGCTGGGCCTGTCGTTCCCAGAGTGGGGGGAGACGTGGACCCTGCAGGGGCTGCGGGTGTCGGTGCGGGTGCTGCTCAGGGCCGCCGCAGCGGGAACACCCGGGGCTGAGAGCCCTGCTCTTCGAGCCGCTCACGGCGGCGGAGTTCGCCAACAGAGCCGAGCGTTGGAGGCACACCTGAGGAGCACCTGAGCAACACCTGAGGAGCACCTGAGCAGCACCTGAGGAGCACCTGAGCAGCACCTGAGGAGCACCTGAGCAACACCTGAGGAGCACCTGAGGAGCACCTGAGGAGCACCTGAGGAGCACCTGAGCAAACACCTGAGGAGCACCTGAGGAGCACCTGAGGAGCACCTGAGCAACACCTGAGGAGCACCTGAGCAACACCTGAGGAGCACCTGAGGAGCACCTGAGCAACACCTGAGCAACACCTGAGGAGCACCTGAGCAACACCTGAGGAGCACCTGAGCAGACACCTGAGGAGCACCTGAGGAGCACCTGAGGAGCACCTGAGCAACACCTGAGGAGCACCTGAGCAGCACCTGAGCAGACACCAGGGAGAGGTGGGAAAGGCTGTGCCCAGAAGATGGGTGCGGGTCCACACTGGGGAGAAACCCTTCAGCTGCTCCATCTGTGGGAAACGTTCCACCATCACAGGACGCTGGCGGAGACACATGAAGCCTCAGCAGATGGCGCCTCAGGTCAGGTGGTGGCCTCCTGGGTAGGCTTAGGGTTAGGAGGCCCTTCTGGAGATGGTCTGGACGCACATCCCCGGTGGTTTGGCCCTCGGGTGGTGTTGGTGGGGGCCACAGGAAGTAGACTCAGCTCCACGGTCTTTGTGAGCGTGACGTTGTGGAGATCAGGTGATCTCCTGCATCCACGGATCAGATGTTTGATGAAATAAAGCCTCTGGCGGCGACCTGGTGTGCTGGTGTGTTTCTGTTTACAAGGTTGGTGCAAATGTTTGTCTAAGCGGTTCTCAGTCACGTGTCCAGCGCCCCCTGCTGGGCGTGCAGCGGCAGCGACAGGAAGTCACAGTCACGTGACTGCCGCTTGTGTTCCAGGAAGTGGACACAGCAGCTGCACCAGCAGCCAACACTGGGAGCTCCTGTCTGAACTGGTTTAGCGGGACACAGCAGACTGGACCCACATCCTGATGATGATCTCCAGCTGCTCCAGAGCCTCCAGACGTGTCCCCAGACTCCAGAGTTCCCAACACAAACCTCCAGACTTCCCACAGCAGCTGGGATCAGCTTTTACTGGTAAACGTGAATATGTGGACTTTTCTGTTCTAGTTTTTCTTGTTTTGTCCTCCATCGCTCATCTTTGCTTCTCATGGAGCACCAGGACTGGATCCATCCAGACCAGGAGGAAGCAGAAGCCTCACACATGGAGGAGGAGCAGCAGAGCTGTGGAGCAGCTGGAGCTGTGGAGCAGCTGGAGCAGCTGGAGCAGCAGGAGCAGCTGGAGCTGTGGAGCAGCTGGAGCAGCTGGAGCAGCTGGAGCAGCGGAGCTGTGGAGCAGCTGGAGCAGCAGGAGCAGCGGAGCTGTGGAGCAGCAGAGCTGTGGAGCAGCAGGAGCTGTGGAGCAGCAGGAGCAGCAGGAGCAGCAGAGCTGTGGAGCTGCTGGTGAGTCAGGGTGGAGCCGTTTCTGGGAGGGGAGGAGCGCTGGGGCTGGAGAAGGTCAGGAGAACGTCCACCACCTTTTCATCTTCACACAGCTGACGTAGTTTGGCTCAGTTCATGTTATTCAGAATGTCAAATGTGTGTGTGTGTGTGTGTGTGTGTGTGTGTGTGTGTGTGTGTGTGTGTGTGTGTGTAATTAGCCTCTTATCTGCTTTGAGCTAAATGTCATCGTGTCTGTGTGATCTTCATCTGTCTGAACAAATGAAAGGTTTGGTGAACACACACACACACACACACACACACACACACACACACACCGTTTGTGGCCCCAGCAGTTTGATGCCTGTAGTCCTGTTGCAGCTGTGAGGAAGCCTGAAGGAGATCAGCTTCCACAGGGATGACTGACTGACTGACTGACGGCTGACTGACTGACTGACGGCTGACTGCTGACTGACTGACTGACTGACTGCTGACTGACTGACTGACTGACTGCTGGCTGACTGGCTGATTGCTGACTGACTGACTGCTGACTGACTGACTATATTGCTAGCTGCTCTGTCAGGAGGACCCCTCAGAGTTCCTGCTGTTTGGGTGACTGGGCTCCCACTTGTCGCCTGCTGCTGGCTCGGGGGGAAGGTTCTCCTGGTGGTGAAACAGGCGGTTTAGCAGCACTTTTCCTCTTCAGGCGTCGTCACTCGCTCAGATTTCTGCTTTGTTTATTTCTCCGGGGAACAGTTAGGTCAACGCTGGTGGCAGCGGAGGAACTGGGCTGGGTCCAGTTTGTCACTGGTGGAGAGCTTCGCCTCTTCTTTCTGATCCGCCGACCGCCCTGAAACTGGTCCTGAACCAGTCTTCCCAGCACAGTTGCAGGTACACATGACAGAAAAGTGTGTGACTCAAAGAACATTTTATTTCCAGGTTTGGAGGCCCCGCCCACTTTAGCACCTCCTCCAATCACAGACACAGATGCAGGATGAAGGTCACAGAGCCACACAGCTTTTTGAAGAAACTTTATTAACAAAAATCAATCAGACAGTGGCATGGCTGAGTGGGCGTGCACGTGCCCGTGCACGTAGGAGTGTGTGTTTGTTCAGTAGCAGCGCAGGAAGAAGGTGTTGCAGGCTGCTCCTCTCAGACAGTCGCACAGTCGGCCGATGCGAGGACCGTGCTTCAGGGCGCAGCGTTCGCCGACGTCGCACTGAGACACACAGGCGAGGGGTTAAAGGTTAGTGTGGCAGCTGCCGGCTGATACGCTGCTCTGCTCTGGAGACAGCTGATCTGGTGACTGTCCTGCTGCTGGCAGGACAGTCGGACGGTCTGACTGACAGCCGTCAGTCACGCTCTCACCCGTGGAATCACACTGGCTTTCTTCTCCAGGGAGTGTCCGATGCTGCTGTCCTCCTGGCCCAGGACGCCCTGATCCAGGAATTCCTGCAGAGAGTCAGCCTACACACACACACACACACAGGAAACACACACACACACAGGAAACACACACACACTAACATTTTAGTGCTTGTAACGTTACTTCAACATTCATCTGGAAATCAGGTAAAATAAATGAAATTCCACTGAGGGATTTTCTGAAAAGATGAAATTCCGACCTGAACATTTATTACATCACATCCAGGCAGGTTAAGCTTTTAAAACTCCGCCTTATTGATCATGATTGATCGTTTTCCAACCATTACGCTGAGCTCACATAGCTCATTTATAAAGACAGATGACTCACCAGCTCTTTGGTTGTGATACCGAAGAGAGGCTGCTGGTCCAGTGACCTTTGACCCTGGCACAGCGTTGTCATCACGGACAGACACACGGACACAAAGACAACAGTTCGCATGTGCTCCATTGCCGTGACACGTTTATGGATCTGCGGGAGATTAGCAGCAAAAAGCAGCATCAAGTAAAACCTCACGTTTGTCCAGACGGACTGAAGCGAGAACTCACCCCGGTGCTCTTCTAGATCCTGAGCTGATCTCTGCTTCTGGCTCGGCTTCTGCTCCTCTTCAGGACTGCTCCCTGCTTCAGGTCCTCTGCCGCCTCCTTGTATGTGCGGTGTAGCTCATCACCTCCTGTTTTATAGCTCCTCCTGCTCCTCCTCCTCCTCCTCTTCCTCCTGCTCCTCCTCCTCCTGCCGCTGCTGCTGCTCACTATTCACGGACTGACGTCACAGGAATTCTTGGATGCTGAATATTCAGTGTTGCCATGACAGCGTGATGCTGCAGAGGTCAGAGGTCACGTTGATGCCGTTGCACGCGCGTGTGAAACCGTCTGCTTGTGCCAAGCGATGGCGTGGAGGGCTGTTTTGTGACCTCCCGGCTCACCTTGGCCTCGGCTCAGGACGCTGTGAAGACTTTGTGTCCCTCGCTCGGGCTTGATCTCATTTATTACCAGTCAAACTGATGCTGCGTTCACTGGCCGCAGGAAAGGGAATAATCCTGACAAAGTGGAAGAAGAACGCAGCGTGTCAGTTTGTTCCGTCCTGATTAATAATCCAAACAAGTAAACTTCAAAGTTGTTCTTCAAAGGTCGGCGTTGTGCCGACCTCAGACCTGCACGCACAAGATAAATGTGCAGACATCAGACGAGCGCCGTCAGGCGAGGACGCCGCCGCTGTTTATTCACAAACGGCGCAGGGGAAGCAGAAGGTCACGGCGTCTCGTCGGTAAAGACCTTCAGGTGAAAAATGAGGCCGTGGACATGAAACTCGGCGGGACGGCGCTTAAATAAACACGACATCAAACACAAGCTGATGTTTCCAGCATCTCATCTTTAACCCGGCGTCACTCATTTACATATTTATTAAATGTCACCTGACTAACTGGCTCACCAACCCGACGCTGCTCTGTTGTCTCTTGATGCTGGTCTTCCTTTACTGGTCGTCTCCTGCTCCATGGTCCTGCGCCTCAGCTCATCTGTCTTCCATTAGTCTGGTCTGACGGGTGAAATGCACCCTGGGACACGTAGTTCTGCTTCTGTGACGTTCTTTCACAGCTCAGCTGCGAAGGTGTTGAAGCGCAGCGGTCAGTCGCCGCTTCCTGTACTCAAATAAAACAGGGCCCGCGGCAACCGTCACTTCCTGTTTCATCACAGGTGTCAGATTCATCAGAACTGTCGCACGCCACAAATATCAGCACCGACACGTGAACACGGGCCAAACACGCCGAGACTGGTTCTACTGGGGCAGAGAGGGTGGACGACTGGTTCTACTGGGACAGAGAGGGTGGACGGCTGGTTCTACTGGGACAGAGAGGGTAGGTGACTGGTTCTACTGGGACAGAGAGGGTGGACGACTGGTTCTACTGGGACAGAGAGGGTGGACGGCTGGTTCTACTGGGACAGAGAGGGTAGGTGACTGGTTCTACTGGGGCAGAAAGGGTGGACGACTGGTTCTACTGGGACAGAGAGAGTGGACGACTGGTTCAACTGGGACAGAGAGGCTAGGTGACTGGTTCTACTGGGACAGAGAGGCTAGGTGACTGGTTCTACTGGGAAAACAATGAACTAATGACTCAGAACGTTTAATAGATTTTATTGTGAAAGGCAGTTTAAGCTCATTTCCTGCACGTTGACTCAGGCTTGTTTGATGGCCTCCTGGAAACTGACATGTTGATAAACTGCAGCAGAAATCTATTGATTGATTTAAAACACTGGTGTGTGTGTGTGTGTGTGTGTGTGTGTGTGTGTGTGTGTGTGTGTGTGAGAGAGAGAGAGGGGTGTGTATTTCCTGAAACGGCGTGTGTGCTTGTTGATGGAGGCGTTGAACACTTTAACAGCCGTTTCACCGCTTTAAAAGGTTGATATTTAAACATCACTTATAAAATAAAACTGTCTGAAACACGATTAACTATGATGTCAGAGAAAAGTGTCGCGTTAAGCTTTTACAAATAAATATAAAGCTAAAAACAGACTAATGTAATCGAATACTGATACATTAATCAGGCTTATTAGGCTGAGTGGAATTTGATAACAGATTTCTCCCCAGATTTCTGATTTCAGTTCAGATTCACGTGCAAAATCTGGTTTATTTTCACGAGTGTTCACATAAAAACAGTTCATTTTCATTTCTCTGCTGTTTCTTTAGCATAAACGAGCGTCCGGGTGGATCCGCTGGATCCAGGAAGCAGAACCGGTTCGAACACGACAAAGTGATCCAGTGCCAAAGGTCGCTGCGGTGAACTGTGCTGGCGTGATGCTGCGTGGTTGTCCAGCTGAGACCTGCTGGGAAAGTGTGGCTCCGCCCGCTTTGGAGCAGGCGCTGCCGCTGATTGGACAGGACAGAACTGAGAAGAGAAAGGAGCCAATCAGAGAGGAGCTTCCTGAAACCGGCAGAAGCGATGACACCCGCTGACCTTGTGTTGCGCTCAGAGTGTGTGTAGCAGCTGGTGTGTGACCAGCGGCGCCAGAGTCCAGAGCAGCGTTCGCGCTTCCTGCAGACAACCTGGTTAACTCCAGACTCAGGTTTGACTGAACCCAGCTTCTGCCGGACTCACCAGACACCCGGTCCACGACGCAGCGTTGCGGACGCCGCCCCCCTCCCCACTCGGGGTGGTTGCCATGGTAACATCCTCGTCCTCAAACTGTTCGCTGAACACCAGCAGGTCATCGCTGCTGGCGTTACCTGGAGACACACTTGTAGGTGAGCTCATCCACAAGTGTGTGTGTGTGTGTGTGTGTGTGTGTGTGTGTGTGTGTGTGTGTGTGAGAGACTGACTGAAGAAGCTGTAATCGAAGGTGGCGTTGTAGTCAGAGTCGTAGTCTGGACTTGCTGTGAAGTCTTGGCTCTGAAGCTGGACACCTGGAACAGACAGACGAGGGTGGTGAGACGGTTGGAGGACGGTCTCTGTCCTCTGCAGAGGTGGACTCTGGTCCTCAGGTGTCCCTCTCCAACAGGATGTCACAGCAAAGACGCCTAACATCGTCAGAATTCTCCACGCTTTGTGTTTCCTGTCCATGACAGGAAGTGATGTCACGTGATGATGATGTCATCGAGGTGGAAGAGAAGAAGCGCTGCTCCTCCCAGAATGCTGCGCTTGGCTGGGTGACGGAGTGATGGTGCAGATGCGTCCTGCAGGTGAAAGACTGGCCTCCAGACTGGTTGAACTGGTCCAGACTGGGATCTGGGCTGAACTGGGATCTGGGCTGAACTGGGATCTGGGCTGAACTGGGATCCAGCAGCTGCACCAGACAAACCTCAGAGTTCAGTGACTCAGCAGCTGCTTTTACACTCAAACAAGTTCCTGCTGTTCTTCTTCTCTGGTTTCCTGTTTCCTGCTGTGTCTCTTTCTCTCTCTCACGCACACACACACACACACACACACACACACACACACACACACACACTCACACACACTCACACGAGGATGATGGGAAGTGTGGGGGCAGCCTTAATTGTCCCAAACAGGACGTGTGTCATGACGAACAGCCTGTCAATCAGGATTTCATCCAGAGCTGCAGGAAATAGAAACCAGGTGAGACACACACACACACACACACACACACACCCTCATACTTCTATCTTTGTGAGGACTTTCATGTATGTAATATATTACTCAGCCCTTGACCCTAAACTTAATCCTAAACTAACCTTAAACTAGACCCTAAACTAAACCCTAAACTAATCCTAAACTAAACTTAAACTAGACCCTAAACTTAAACTAGACCCTAAACTAAACCCTAAACTAATCCTAAACTAAACTTAAACTAGACCCTAAACTAAACTTAAACTAGACCCTAAACTAACCCATTGTAACTCCAAACATCAATCCAGATCTGAACCCTCAAACAGGCCTTTGAAGCTGTGAGAAGCAGCCAAAACGTCCTCACTTTGTTAGTAGAATTAATATTTTGCTTCTCAGTATGTAGCAGGAACACACACGTGCGCATGCGCACGGCATCGTGCATCCATCAAACGGTGCGCAGGAAGAAGAAATAACAAGCAGCTGTTTAAACACATTTTCCAGGTTAATGGATAAATAAAACCAGACTTTAAATGAGGCCAAATGTGTTTATTCCCATTAGTCGTTTCCTAACACCCTGAACGCATCACCGCTCTCATTTCCATGTGTGTCGAGTTTTAGATCGAAGATTTGAAAAAGAAGGCCGCCGTCAGCGATGCTAGGCCGTTACATCATCGCCTTACACGCAGCCTGTTTGAATGGTTTGACCCCCGACCCCTCCCCGTGTGACACCAGTTAGCATTTAAAAGGAGGTGTGGCAAACATGGCCGCCTGCACGAATATGGATGGCTGGCTTCCTGTTGGGCTCTAATCTGCCAGAGCTGCCCAAATGTGGCTGCTGTTGGCGTGTTGGAGCCTCAGAGGGGCACAAAGTCGTCCGTGCACCACCGAGACGCCACGCCTGACGGTCACGCTGGGACCTTAGCGGCTTCAACTCAAGCGAGGAGGAAAAAGCTCTGAAAGCTGCAGCAGAAACGTGCCGAACATGCTCGTGTCCTCACTGGTGGACAGCTTTAAGCAGCTTCTCCGACGTGAAGCTTCGTTGTTGGTGCAGTGAAAAAGTCAAGTAAATGACTGAGAATCTGCTCCCGATTACGTTTGAGCCCAACTTCTCTGGAACATGTAAAACATGAAGCAGCAAAACCTGAAACCACACACACACACACACACACACACACACACACACACACAGAGTGAGGACTCACCAGCAGCCAGTTGCAGGAACAGTGAGATTCCACTCAGATAAACAGACAGAAAAGTGAGAGAAGACATGATGAGACAGGGAACGGATGGATGAAAAGGGGAGAGGAGGTGTGTTGTCCTGAGTGGCTGAGCTCTGAATGAACCTGGAGAGAGAGGGACAAAAAGAGAGCGAGAAAAGGAGAGAAATGAGGAGGAGGAGGAGCGAGGTGCTCTGTGTGTGTGTGTGTGTGTGTGTGTGTGTGTGTGTGTGTGTGTGTGTGTGTGTGGGGGGGGGGTCTGCTTTTCCTGCCAAGATTATTCCCACGTAATCCAAGTGGAGGAGGCTCCAGACAAGAGAGGGAAAACAATGTTCCTTCTAAACTTTTCCCTTAAAACCCGTGTTTCACGCACGTCTGTGGTCAGTGAACACACCACGTGTCAGTGAACGCACCACCCTGTTGGGTTCAGAAGTTCTGACACATTCTGCCTCTTCAGGGTGCTGCTCCCGGTCCTGGTCCTGGTCCTGGTCCTGGAGACCTGCACCAGCTGTCTTCCTTCTCATTGTTCCTTCTCTCTGGGTGTGAACAATGGAGTATTCTTCTTCTTACTGCTGGGGGAAATGGCACGTTTTCTGACATCATCGCTGTCATCAAAGACCCAATGTAGATGTTTAGATGCTCACCAGGAGAAACAGAACAATTCCACTGATCCAGGTCAATACTGAAGGTGGGGAGCAGTGGGATTAGAAGGGATTATTGGAGGGACGAAGGTGAAAACGTTCCAGATGTTCCTCAAAGATGAGAAATGTGTATTTTCACTGCACAACAAAGACGTTTGTCATCTCCCGAGCTGCTGATCAGGGAAAGCAGCGGAGGCTTTGCCGTTCCGGTGACTGTGGTCTTCCTCTGACGTTCCAGCTGCAGCAGCAGAAGAAGAACCGGCACCTTCAGGCATCCCTGAGCAGAGTCTTTATCTGGAGAACAAAAGGCAGGAAATGGCGGTTTGCTGCTGCTGGTTTCACACAGAGCTCCTGGGAAAAGGAAACCAGAAAATCCTGGTCAAACCTGCAATCTGCCCTCGATCCAGCTGTTTCACTGGATTACCACACCAGACAGATGTTGGTAATTACATTAAACTAATTTAAACAGAGGCTGAGCTTTAAAACAAACATTTAGTTCAACCGTTTCTCTAAAACTCAGCTGAGTGAATCCTCTCTGCAATAAATTATCCTCCTGAGCAGTAAATCATCCTGACCCGTGTGTGTGTGTGTGTGTGTGTGTGTGTGAACATCCTGTGCAACCATCTCGCAGCAGTTTTTCTCCTCAGCTCAGAATGGAGACTTTCCCACTGACTCTTAGCCTAGCGGCTAACTCCAGCTTCCAAGGTCACGTTGGGGGTCGTCTCCCAGCTGATCAGGCTCGTCCTCAACTGGTTGCCTCTTTGCTCTGGGAGAGTTGTCACGTTCTCATGGGTTCTATATTTAATTGTGACAATTAACTTCGTGAGTGTGTGTGTGTGTGTGTGTGTGTGTGTGTGTGCAGCTACATTCTTCTTGCCATAAATCAACTGGTTTGACTAAACACTTTTTCTTGGTTTACTTAGTCTAAGAAAGCAAAATCTGATAAAGTACACTTAAATTCTTAAAGTCATCGTTCATGTTTGCATGAACGAGGCTTTTATCAGCGCTCTGGCTTTCATGTTGACAGCAAAACGTTTGTCACCACTTGCATCCGTCTTCAGAAACATCATCTGATGGAAGGTTTCTGCAGAGTGAGACCTCTGTAACAGAGATGATCTTACTGAACTCTAGACCTCAACCTGGAGGAGTGTGTGTGTGTGTGTGTGTGTGTGTGTGTGTGTGTTGTGAGCTGACTGTTGACATCCGTGGGAGAACAAACTGAAGCAGAGTGTTTTCAGCTGTTGAGGTTTTTCCCTCTGTGGTCCTGGTGAAAGATGCTGCTGTTTAAAAAATCACCCACCACTAATCAATACTTCCAACATTCCAGACGTTTGTTTGTTGCTGGGTTGCCATGGAAACATGTGCTGCACAGACGACCCGCTCCAGGGAAAATGATGGACAAAGTCCCCGAGACGCCTTCGTCCGCTGATGATGTCAGCGAATAAGCCCCTCCCCCTCCGACCTCTGGGTCCAACTGATGGAAACAGACGCCTTTAAAGTTTCTTTATTTATTAAAAACCAGAATGTTTCTGGTCCTAAAACCACGGTGTTGTCACCTCAGAGGTAGTTGCTCGTTTCCATGACATCACTTCCTTTATTGTGGCGTTGGGGTGGAGCTAACGACAGATTCCATCAAAACTCTGCATCCCAATGTTGCCTGGACGTTGTCACGGAAACCAGAAGGCGTGTCCAGGTCCCCGTGGAGCACCTGAAGCTTGCTCCTAGGGCTCCTCCTTCTTCTTCTCCTCCTTCTTCTCCTCTGGCTGCACGATCAGCACCAGCTGCAGCGCCGAGCGGACGGAGGGAAGAACCAGCGCGTCCAGAGGCTGCAGCAGGGCCCGGCTCAGGTCCCGGAGCATCCCGGCCACGTTCTCCCTGCTCTTCACACTGGACACGAAGGAGAAGGACCTGGGGACGACAACAGGCCGCCGTGGGCTTGGCTGGCTCCACAACGTGTGAGGGAGCGGAGCGGTTGCTCACCTGCGCAGGAAGTGGGTCTCCGAGTTCAGGGTGGAGGACACCTCGCTGAGCCAGCAGGCCAGAGTCAGAGCCAGCTGGTCCAGGCCCAGCGCGTCCAGCCCCCCCTGACAGACCAGCTGATTCCAGCGGGCCTGCAGGTGAGTACACATCCAGGAGGGTGAACACAGGTGAGAGGAGCGGCAGGACGCAGGTGAGAGGGGGCGGGGTTACCTGCAGGAAGTCCCGCAGCACTGGGGTCACACACACGTCCAGCGGCTGCACGCAACTGCTGCACCCTGAAGGGACGAAGACGACGTTGGTGCCCAAGGAGCCCAGACGGTTCCGGAACTCTGCGTTCAAGTGTCCCCGGTGGATGTCTGCAATCAGCAGGTGGGAGGAGGAGCCTCCAGCAGACGCGTGGGGCCGCCAGACCTGGCCGGGTGGACAGGAGGACATGAGCCAACTGTCCTCGGCTGGGACAGGAGCGCGGGGACTCGGACCCACCTTGCTGATCCAGACGTCCTGGCAGTCCTGGTCCGTGAAGCCTTCGGGCCGGGCCTCCAGCAGGACGTTGGCGGGGAAGCCTTCAGGAAGGCGGCAGGCTGCTCCTCTGAAGAGCAGCAGCGGCGGCAGCAGAGAGCCGTCGGACAGCGCCGAGAGCACGGCGGTGAAGAGCCACGGGTCGGCCACGCCCCCCGACAGCCGCAGCGCTGACGCCTTCTGGGTCCTGAAGTCCTCCATGTTGATGAAGATGGGGATCTCATCCATGGCGGCCACCAGGTGAGGAGCTTTACTGAGGATCTAGAAGGTCATGTGATCAGGTGGGCCTGCTCAGCCTGTGACACACACACACACACACACACACACTGGCTCACCTGTGGAGACAGCAGCTTCACGAAGGCGCGGCTGTTCTCCACGATGCTCCTGGGCAGGCTCCCGCAGGGACGCTGGCCTCTGTCCACGGCGGACCGGTTCAGGCCCAGCTTGTGTCTCAGCAGGAAGTCCAGAACCCAGTTATAGCAGCTGGACTCGCTGGCGTCCCCCAGAGCCTCCCTGGCCATCTGCAGCAGCGTTTCCTCGCTGACAGCCAGCTGCTGCTCCCGCTGCACCAGAAGCCACTCGGCCAGCTTCTCCGTGCTCCAGAACCACGTCTGCGAGCAGTGCTGCTCCCTCTGCTGGATCCAGGACTGGATCTTCTGGGGAGCTGTCTGGTAACGTCTGGAGGCCTGGGAGACGCCGTGGAGCAGAGCAGAGCACACCACCCATTGTTGGAGAGGAGACAGTGGAGAGCCATCACGCTGTGGAGAAACATCATGGCGTGACACGTGAGGGACTCCGTCAGTGAGACCCGGGGCAGCAAAGAGGGGGCGAGGTCTGGTCACCTGTGGGGGTCCCAGGAACTTCACCGTCATGGCAGGAGAGCAGGAGGAGGAGAGGGGGCTGGGGAGCACTTTGACTGACAGCTGGGCGGAGCGGTGGTGAGAAGAAAGGAGGTGAATGGGGATGAAGGCTCCACCCGTCTGTCCAGAGGAGGACCAACCGCTGGGAAAGCACACATCCCACCTGATCAGATCAAAGGTTACCACGGTGATCACTCCTGTGGATCAGGGACATACCTGCAGTCTCCAGGTGGGCCTGCTCCTGCCAGTGAAAAAGAACCAGATCAGCTCAGTCAGTGCTGAAGAAAGCAGACTGACAATCAGACGGAAAGGTGGGGGTGTGTGGATGGCGTACCGCTGTGGGCCAGCACCACGCAGCCGTGACCCCGCCCCTCCGCCACGTGGTTGGCCATCACGTCTCCTCTGTGAGTCGTCAACGCACAAACTGTGCACCTCAGAGTCTGCAACAACCTGAACACACACACACACACACACGAGTGTCACACGTGGATGTTTGACGTCTCCTTGGCAACCATCACAGGCGCGCTGGGTGGAGCTTTACCTTGGATCAGACTGGAAGAAGCTGTTGTAATGAGGCTTCCTCCTGCTGATGGTATGGTTACTACACACACACACACACACACACACACACACACACACACACACACACACACACACACACACACACACACACACACACACACACACACACACACACACGGCTGAGTAGGAATATTTTATACTTTTCTTTGGAGCTGTTGGCGCCACCAGTTGAACTTCTGTCAGGTGCTGTTAGGTGTAAGACCACAGGAAAGGCTTTGGCCGCCTACTTGATCATGTGGTTGGCGTAGGCAACCGAGCAGCAGGTGGTAAACCTGCAGAGCGGGCAGTGGACCAGCGATGGAAAGTGGGTCCAGAAGTCCGGAAAGCAGGAGAGACACTCGAGACAGCGCTGAGGGGGAGGAGAGACGTCGTCCGCTTGACTGAAACAGAGAGGAGGAGATGCAGATGGTGCAGAAACAGGAAGTGTCGGGTCCGTCAGCTGGCAGAGCCATTTCCTGCATGGATGAACATGGAGACGGTACCTGTCCAGGTTCTGGGTGAACACAAGTGGTCCCAGACTCTCCACCAGCTGTTTTGAAGGCCCTTCTGGTGTGGGTGAAGGTAGGTCAACACGAACCATCTGACCACAGAGAGGAAACAAAGAACAGTGGTACGTGTTAGCGACCCTGCGGGACACCCTGACTTCTGACATGTTCACTGCACACTGACCTTACAGGGAGGCATGGAGCTGGTCTCCTCTTCATCCGCAGGTGTTCTGATGGCAGAGTAAGTCCTCACAGTCACCTACAGGACAGACACGGCGGTAAGGCGGCGTGCTGCCCACGCGTGACGCTTCGCTGGTGGCGTCTGCTCACCTTCGTTCCAGGTTTGATCCCACTCAGCTGTGCAGGTCGGAGGTGAGTCCGGTGATGGAGCCGAACGTGTTCAAGGCGCTCTTTAGTGTACAGGAAGTGGAGGCGGCACTTAGCGCAGCTGTAGGTAATCTTCATCTACGCACCCACATACAGGAAGCAATTAGGGCCACACACACAGCACAGCAGGTGTGTGTGTGTGCAGGTGGAATACCTGGTGAGTGCTAAAGTGTTGCTGGTAGCAGGTGCTGCTGTCCAGGACTTTCAGGCAGTACCGGCACAGGAAGTGGTTGGTGTTGGCGTGAAACTGTTCAAAGTGAGACCACAACTCTGAGTAGAAGGACGACCTGAAGTCACACACCTGCAGCACACACACCACACGTTAGTACACAGGAGGCATCTGATGGTGGCCACGGTGAAGGACAGGGCTCGCCTGGCAGACGTAGGGCATCTCTCCTGGCCGGTGAGTGTGCTTCATGTGCTGGAGGAACGCTGGCTCGTCAGCAAACGTCAGCTCACAGATCTTACACCTGCCTGGAGAGAAAAGTGGTTCCACCAAACATCAACAGCTGTGAATCCCACAGCAAACTGCACCACCAGAAGCTCCGCTCATGTGACAACAGACATATTCTAATGCACACCACCTGAAAGAGGACACACGTGTGTGTGTGTGTGTGTGTGTGTGTGTGTGTGAGAGAGAGACGCAGACCTGCTGGTTGCTCTGCTGGTTGGTGAACAGCCTCGATGTGGCGCTGCAGCTGGAACGGAGACGCGCAGTAACGGAAACAATGGGGACACATGGGCCGCTGACCTGGCAGAGACATGTTGGACACGTGCTCCTGCAGGTGGCGCATCAGCCTGACAGGAACGCAGAGAAAGGCTCCAGGAATGCTTTATTATACCTGGGATATTACAGCCAGCTTCACGCTGCACGCCTGCGACAGGCTCAGCTACGTCTGCAAACTGGGTGGAGACGTGAAAGACGCGCTGACGCTGCTGTGGCGCGTGTGCTGTCTCACCAGATGTTGCTGAACAGCGTCTTGGGACAGTGGATGCAGCTGTACGGTGTGGCTGGTTTCGACTGCGCTGACCGTCGAGCGGTGAAAGGTGCTTGGGGGGTGGAGCCGTAGTAGAAGTCCTCCACCATGATGACCAGTTTGCCTTGGGGACTGTGCAGACGTTCAGGCTGGTCATGCGAAGCAGAGCTGCTAAGCTGCTCTGACTCCAAGTCATCAGACATTTGGTGGGTTCTGGCCCGGCCTGGAGGGAGGACCTTATTCTGAAAGATACAAACAGGAAGCAAAACAACATGATAACACTCTCAGTAATCTGATTACCTGAAAAATGAGGCTGTGCAGCTGCTGCTGGCTTCTGTCTCACATGAGATGGTCCACTATGCGGCCCAGGCCTTGTTTTGCACGCTTTGCTTTGATGTTCTCTGACAGTCCTCAACGCTTTATACCTCTCTCTCCTCCTCCTTTTCCTCAGATACTGCTTCTTCCGTTTCTTCAGGATGTTTAAACTGTCGGCAAGCGCAGGAGTGCACAGCTGCAGGACGACAGGAGCGAGTGAAACCCTCCCATGTGACCAGTTTAGCTCCCAGGTGGGGTGACTCCACTTACACACATGAATCCCCGAAGCTCAGCGACCAGTTTGTACGGAGATCTGCAGATCTGACAGTCAGGAGGAGAGATGGGTTCCAGATTACCTGAGAGCAGAAACAAACAGGACGTGTCATGTCTGGAGGTGCGGTTTCTGAGTTCATCAACGTTTGATGTTAAATAGTGCCTGAAGTGCGTATTTTTGGTCTGCTTGGTTGCCCCCCAGAGCTCAGCTGACCCGCCTGCTGGTCGGACACAGACTGGTGACAACAGGCTAACCTTGGAGGGGCAGCTTTGTTGGCGCTGCGGGGCTGTTGGGGTCTGGGGAGGGGGCTGTAGACTGCATCCAGCTTCCAGTCACAGGCACATCTACACTGTGTGTTTTGAAAACTCTCTCAGCTGCTTCACCTGAGGCCACAGCTGGAAGACAGACAGGTGAAAAGCCCATCAGCAGGTGGCGCTGTTGGTAACAACAGGTGATGCTGGTTCACTCTGGTGAGAAGGGCTGGGTCTGCAAGGGTGGGGTGGTTCACCTGTGATGACAGGGGTGGGATGAGCAGGCGGTGGAGGGCTCTGACAGGTGCTACTGCAGATGCTCGGGGTGTTCTCCACAGGGATCACATCTCGGACGGTGGTGAACCCACTGGCTGAGCCACCGGGATGAGATTGCAGCTTCAGCTCTGCCCCTGAGGGGAGGAGGGGGTGGGAGACACATGAGCTAATCCAGACCAGGTCCAGACATTTGTTCTGATGCTGACATGAGAGTCACCGACCGGCAGACAGCAGGGGGATGAGCCGTCCATTCACCCTGAAGCTCTGAGACCCTGAACACTGAAAACACGGAAATATCAATCACACCGCCTGTCTTAGTCATACGTAACAGCACATTATTGAACTCATTTCCATGGTGACCAAAACAAACAGACCTGTCTGACAACGACGCAGCACTGTTGATAATAATACCAGAAACCTGTTTATGTCCAGTCTGGACACGTGTCCTTTCACCTTTTCAGTGGCGCTGCTGCTGCTGCTGCTCACTGGTTCCAGCGGGATGGGTATTATCCTGACTGGTGTCTCCTCTTCTGCATCATCCATCAGCAGACCCGGACCGCCTTCTGCTCCACTTTGGAACGCCGCTGCCTCCATCAGCCGCTGTAAGAATGTGATCAGTTTATTATTGGTTAAATCTGTAGGTTTTGAAAAATACATTCAGATAGGTGTGTTGATGGGAAGCTGGCACAGCAGCAATATGGGTTGGCTAGTTTTATACTCAATAATGTTCTGTTAAAAAGGTTTCTGTTCACATCTTGCAAAGACAGCAAAATATGAAAGGGTTAAAATGACACTCCTGCAAAGAAAATTAAAAATGTAGATTTTAAGTAACTATACGTATGCATTTTAAGTAATACCATTACAATTTGTCTAGACTCAATTTAATGACGTTATTAATAGACTTTAGCCGTCAACCTAACGCGTGACAATTTAGTTGCCCCTAATTTGAATTAGTTACGAATTTATTTTTAATAGCGTGAGTTTTAAACTTCCAACAACTAATCATAGTTAAAATTGATCTTTCTGATACAAATTCTGTTAAGCGGAGAAGATGTGACAAGAAGCGTTCGCTTGTAAAAACTTGCAAAAGTATTAGGTTTCTCAACTAAAACCAGCAGCGCACGGAACATTTAATTGTATCTTCTTTGTGTAAAGGTATTTTTAAAAGATTGAACTATTGTGTTCCCAATGACTGTAGCACACACACACACACAACACAGCCAACTTCATTATACTCTTGCTAATAGGCTAATAGTTAGCCTAGCAGCTACTCAGAGATTTCATTAACTCTTCGCGCTAACCATTGAAACGACAAAACATTAAGTTCGCTTACCTTCTGCATATTAACTAATCACTTATTCCATAAAAATCAACCTTTAAACTGTGCGTTTTGCAAAACTAAATAATGAATCCACAAGCTTCATGACCGAGAGGTGTTAGCAGAGAGTGAAGAAACACTGTTCGCGGCTGTGTAACGTGCAGGGAACTAGAGTATCCTTCCGCCAGCACGACTACTGGGTAGAACTGTTTGACGGCGGAGTGATATGTGCAGTGAGTTGCGAAATAATGACATCTAAAGTTAAATAACTAAAATCCATCTTTAATTACACGTAAATCAAACCACAGCCCACCACGGGGAACACTAAAATATAAACTATAACACTAATAGTCATAGATGACACTGATTAGCCTATTCTTGCTGCGCATACCAACTATTGCTAACTGATAGCATGCTAACATTAAACTCACATCCTGTTTAGTTTATGAATTTGCATGATTATTCGCTATATTTTCACCGGATGACATTGCCAGGTTTCTGTGGTGAAGGGTATTTTTGGGTAGGCTTTTGACGGTGTCTCTGTGAAATTTGTTCTCTAAAACGGAGTGAACACTTCATTTTAGATTTTGGCTAATAGTTATCTTCATCGTCACGCTCATATGGGTTAATGTCGTGCGTTGGCGGATTTGGTGGTTCACAAAGCAGCAGTTGTCTCATTAAAGTTGTGGCACGATAATTTGTAGATACTGTGTCACTATAATCAAGGCACACATCCTATAATGTAACCATGTAACTGTTTTTTATGATTGATCGGATGTTTAAATTCAACAGCGCACGTTGGAATTAGCTACTTTTAGTTAATCCATCATCATTAATATTGAATATTATTTTTAAAAATATTTTTAAAATTACTGTTCGAAAACACATTTTAGTCACAGTGTGTATTCTCAGTCTTGGGAAACCTCAGCCAGCAAAAAGATGCATTTCTTAATACACGTACAGCATTAGAAAACTCAAATGGAACAAAGTTTCTTCATATCGAACACACACGCATTAGCAGTCCCTCTGTCTGATCTGCGCTTTCTTATTCTGTTACCGATTTTGTTATTAGTCACACTCTCTATGTGTGAACTGGTTGAATTAAACTCTCATCATTATATGATTACTTTTATGCACGCTATAAATGTAACTATACATGATACTACTGTAATGGGTAATTATACTCATTATTTAAAATGTAATTACTAAGTAATTTTATTTTAGTAAAATAAATTAAAGAATGAAGGGCTTTTATAAAGTAATTCTAGGACCACTGTGACAAATTAACATCTGGATTACCGAGCGACGCAGCCTCTGCGCGCAGTGATGACGTCAGAGACCCGGAAGTAAACCTGCTACGATGTATTTGTGTCGTCCGCTCAGCTGATTTTCGGCATAGATTCTCCGCGGTGTTATCGTTTATATCTGCTCTTTATCTAGTGGTGTACTTTCTACGTCGCCACCATGAACGTCACCCTCGCTGTGAAGCAGTATGTCACCAAAATGATCGAGAACAGCGGGCCCGGGATGAAGGTTCTGCTCATGGACCGAGAAACGGTGAGATTTACCCGGACTGGAGCCCCTACAGGCCCCGCTATGAGCCGAACTACTAGAACTAGGCTGATCTAGGCAGAACAAGTCACAAATCGCCATTTATGTTTTAGTACATGTTTTATTACAGAACGAAATCCCCAAATTGATAACAAACAACTACACCGTTATTACAGAGTTAGTCTGGAACATATCTCGCTTTATCAACATTACTGATCCCACATTCCTGTAAATCTGAAAGGTTCAGGTTTTCATGTTTGACCACGCCTGGGCGATACATGTACCGTATTGTAGAATATAGTTTTGTGTATGTGTGCAATCAACAACACCACCTGTTCTGGCAAACCAGAATCAAGAATATCTACCACCATGGGTGGAGATCCTACGCCTGTTCTTTTAGATGTACCTTTTGTTATGTTTCTGATTATCTTGGGTGTGTGTGTGTGTGTAGACCAGCATTGTGAGTGTGGTGTACACTCAGTCAGAAATCCTGCAGAAGGAAGTCTACCTGTTTGAGCGAATCGACTCGAAGAACAGAGACAACATGAAACACCTGAAGGCCATCTGCTTTCTCAGACCCACCAAGGTACTGTCCCACGTCTGACCACCACCCGATGGAACCATGGCAACCAGGATAACCAGTTTCTGCCTTTTGCAGGAGAATGTGGAGCATCTCATCCAGGAGCTTAGACGGCCCAAATACAGCGTCTACTTCATCTGTAAGTGTCTGACCGCAGGACACAGAGGAGACAGTGCTGTCGCATATCTTATGAACCTCTCTGGTGTGTGTGTGTGTGTGTTTCAGACTTCAGTAATGTGATCAGTAAGAGTGAGATCAAAGCCCTGGCTGAGGCCGATGAACAGGAGGTGGTGGCTGAGGTGCAGGTGAGGGTCCATCCAAACACCCGGCTTCTTCTGATCACCCTGGCTCCTCCCTCATGTCTTGTTTACATCTCACAGGAAGTCGTGGCTCCTCCCTCATGTCTTGTTTACATCTCACAGGAAGTGGTGGTGTTAACAGTGTCCGTTTGTGCCTGCAGGAGTTTTATGGAGACTTCATCGCCGTCAATCCTCACCTGTTCTCCCTGAACCTGCAGGGCGTGTCCCGGGTGAGAGGGAACACACGCTGGGACATTTCTACACCTTCTTTCAGATCTTTTTTGTTTGTCTTTGACCTTGTTGTTTCTGCTGCTTAGATAATGTTTGGTTGATGCTGATTTCCATGATTTCAGGGGCGCAGCTGGGAATCCTCCATGTTGTCTCGCTGTACTCAGGGTTTGACCTCCGTCCTGCTTGCTCTGAAAAAGTGTCCGATGATCCGCTACCAGCTGTCGTCTGACATGGCGAAACGGCTGGGAGAGAGCGTCAAGGTCTCCGTGGCAACACCCCATCATCCTCTGTGAGTTAGTGCGTTTATTTAGACGTTTGACACGTTCTCTTCTCTCTGTTAGCAAATCATCACAAAGGAGTACGAGCTGTTTGACTTCAGGAAGACCGAGGTTCCTCCTCTGCTGCTGATCCTCGACCGCAGCGACGACGCCATCACACCCCTGCTCAGTCAGGTGAGCAGTCACGCCTGGTTGATGATGCTTATCACAAGCATAGCTTAGCTTCTAATGAGCGCGTGTTGCCGGGTCCTGCAGTGGACGTACCAGGCCATGGTCCATGAGCTCCTGGGTCTGAACAACAACCGGATCGACCTCTCCAGGGTCCCCGGCATCAGTAAAGACCTGAAGGAGGTGGTCCTCTCTGCAGAGAATGATGAGTTCTACGCTAATGTGAGTCCTCACAAATCTGTCCAATAGGATTTTTGTCACCGTGGTAACGCCAACTAGCTTGGGCGGTTTTATTAAAGTTGTGACTAAGAGGGGAGAGTTTCAGTGGAAAAGAGAAAACTGGACCATGTGATCTGACCCGAGTCTAGTCCAATAAACTGTGTGTGTGTGTGTGTGTGTGTGTGTGTCTGTAGAACTGGTACCTGAATTTTGGGGAAATCGGTACCAACATTAAAAACCTGATGGAGGATTTTCAGAAGAAAAAACCAAAAGGACAACAGAAGCTGGAGTCTATCTCCGACATGAAGGTCAGACACACACACACACACACACACACACACAGATGCTTCCTGGTTGCTGATGTTGATGTCTCACACACACACACACACACACTGATCTCTCTCTCCAGGCATTTGTTGAAAACTACCCCCAGTTTAAGAAGATGTCGGGGACCGTGTCCAAACACGTGACGGTGGTTGGTGAGTTGTCTCGGCTGGTGTCGGAACGTCAGCTGATGGAAGTCTCAGAGGTGGAGCAGGAGCTGGCCTGTCAGAATGACCACTCCAGTGCCCAGCAGGTAGCCATTTAACCCCTGGAACGCTTCCCACGCACCTACACGCTAGCAACATGATTGACATCAGTGGAGCTGCACTGCCCCCTGCAGGATGGGATGTATGTTTGGATGAATTTTTATCAGTAACTTTAAGTGTGTCCAGTCATGGAGCTCCTCTTGTTGCTATGGAAATGAGGAGTAATAAGGTGTGTGTGTGTGTGTGTGTGTGTGTGTGTGTGTCTGACTAACTACAAAAGCAGCCTGCAACCTGCAGCGAGACGTCATCTGTCTCACGATCGCCTGATGTTGTCCGGTCGTTGATGACAACTGAACGCGGTGCTGCTTTCTCGCTCTCTGCAGAAGGTCCGGCGGCTTCTGCAGAACCCCCGTGTCACAGAGTGGGACGCCGCCCGCCTGGTCATGCTCTACGCTCTGAGATACGAACGCCACAGCAGCAGCATCCTGCCGTCGCTGATGGACGAGCTGAGCAGGAGGGGAGCGTCCGAGCGACACCGCAGGGTAGAGATGTCAACTCACCGACCGCACGTTCCAGCTGGAGGTGACTGGACAGGAAGTCACGCGCGTGCGTGTGTGTGTGTGTGTTTAAGATGGTGAAGTCAGTGGTGGAGTACGGAGGGAAACGAGTCAGAGGAAGTGACCTCATTACTGCCACAGATGCTGTCGCCATCACCAAGCAGTTCTTCAAAGGCCTCTCGGTATGCACACGCACAAACACACACACGCACACACACACACCCACGTACGAAGAAGGAAAGAGTTTCTGATTTCTGTGTGTTTCTTTCCAGGGTGTAGAGAATGTGTACACTCAGCATCAGCCGCTCCTACATGACACTCTGGATCAGCTGATCAAAGGTCGGCTGAAAGACAGTCAGTTTCCTTACCTGGGCGCCAGCAGCCTCCGCGACAGGTAACACACACACACATACAGGTTCCTCACTCACCAGATCAGTGGAACACACTAATTGGTGATATATATTGTGCGTGTGTGTGTGTGTGTGTGCCTGACAGGCCTCAGGACATCATTGTGTTCATCATTGGTGGCGCCACCTTTGAAGAAGCTCTCAGCGTCTACAACCTGAACCGCAGCTCACCTGGAGTCCGCATCGTTCTGGGAGGAAGTTCCGTCCACAACACCACCAGGTGAGGACGCGTCAGTGTCCAGCGCCAAGGGAATGAATCCAGCGCCTCCTCTCTTCAACGCCCCCTGTTGTTTTTCTTCTCTCAGTTTTCTGGAGGAAGTGATGTCAGCGACAGGTCACGGCAGCGACAGACCAGCGGGAAGCGGTCGTCATAGTAACAGACGCTGAATACTTACTGTAGGAGATGAAGCAACATTCCACCTGTGTTTGCGTGTTGTGGGTTAAATGTGAGAATAAAAGCCTTCCTGTTGTTTTGACCACTCACAGAGCCGTTCATTACAGTATCTGAGCCAGTCAGACTCTAGAATCCGGTCCAGTGATCCGCTCCGCCCTTCCGGATCACCCAACCCTTCTGCTACCCAGCCCCAGCTGTTGGGAGACTCTTGCTTCTGACGTCACAGCTCTTGATCTGTAAGAATCACTTGTTGATCAATACCAGGAATACTGCAGACAGCAGCTTCTGCTTCTCACATCCCGACAGGCGCAAGATCTCCAGCTTGCTGAGCTGAAATATTAATGCTGCATCTGCGGGTGAGTCGGTGTTCTCCTGAAGGAGAACCACGACACAGTCAGGCTGCTGCCAGAGTGTCGAAGCTGACAATTAATGAAAGACCTGATAATCTGAGCACAAAATTACAGCTGAGATGGAAGCTGAAGGCTTGATTTACCTCTTTAGGACTATTAAATATTGCTTCACTTGTCATTTATCACTATTTCTTAAATCATAAACCACAATAATAAAGTCAAAGATCAAACCTAAAGTGTACAACTCACTTATTGTGATTTATTATTATTAATAATAATTAAAATGTTTAGGTCTGTAAAAGTGTAGTCGTTATTCCAGATTGTGTCACTAGGTGGCGACGTCGCGCTCCAGTTACAGCCACTGCGCGATCACGTGTCCGAGCGCGCTCACGTGTGGCAATGGTGAGAGAGAGCATCTGTACGTACACACACACACACACACACACACACAAATCAGAGCAGCACACGGTTGGATTATCGGTGTGTCTGCAGGATCGACCGGACTCCGGAGCTTCTGCGGTGCCGCCGAACATTCCGCCGGACCGGGACCGACTTCCGCGTCCGTGTGATCGTCCGGTGAGTCCTGGGAAGGATGAAGAAGAGCGCCGCGAACAAACGGGTAGGAGCGCGTTTCTCCTCATCTGCATCATCCATCCATCCATCCATTCACCTTTCCATCCACCCATTCATCCATCCACCCATCCATCCATCCATCCAACCATTCCGAAGCGGTCTGGTGATGAAGAGCAGCTCCTCTTCATCAGCCGGGCTTGCTGCAGTAGTAATGAAGTGAAGATGCTGCCATCACACCATGTTTAATCCTGGATCATTTATTCAAGTGTAAGCATGAAAATATGGCTGCATTCAAAGGAGAAGTCATCAGTAGAATTTCCGGTGAATGAGCTCGGGAGTATTATGGGATACCACCAGGTGCGGTGCACTTCTCCATCTACTTGAGTGTCTGGTGGACGCACGTAAATCTCCAGATGTGTGAGAAAGCTCAGGTCTTCTTCGTTGGTGCTCTGTGGGTTTCAGGGGCTCCAGGATTGGGGCCAGCAGCCCGCCCAGCAGCCAGACAAAGTGGGCTGGATCAGGAAGTTCTGCGGCCGGGGCATCTTCAGGGAGCTGTGGAGGAACCGCTTCATGGTCCTCCGAGGAGAACTCCTCTACATCTCCGAGAAGGAGGTGAGGCGTCAGCAGAGAGGAGCGCGTGGTTTGTTCACGCCCAATCCAGAAACCTGGCTTCCTGTTGGTCCAGAGCAGGCGCAACCCTTACACTCCAGCAGCCAGCCAGGAGGGGGCGCTGCAGCCTCCGGCGCTTCTGTGTTAATGTTGATCTTTTAGCTCCAGATTGGTGAGAAGATCCCATAAAGTCGTTTGGTTGTGGTTCAGATGAAGCTTTCTGAGTGGCAGCGAGTCGCGGCGAGGGGTCATGTGATCTCTGACCTGACCTGACCTGACCTGACCTGACCTGACATTCATTTGTCAAAGAGAAAGTGGAGTTTTTGTCGTAGTCGAGGTGACGGTTTGGGGAAATAAATGCGTTTGCGTCTGCAGGTGAAAGATGACGGGAAAGCTCAGGAAGTCTTCAGTCTGGCCGACTACGAGCGCTCGGAGGAGCTCCGGAAAGCAAAGAGTCGCAGCAAGAAAAACCACAGTCGCTTTATCCTGCTGCGCTGCAAAAGACCCGCAAGCTCTGTGAGTATGTCACGGTCACCAGGACAGCAGAGTCCATCACGCCATGCTAACAGTTAGCACGTCTCTAGCTCCTTCAGGCAGGGCAGCTAGACGTCCCGGACCGGCCTAAAAACCGGACCGGACTTGGATAGCGTCCCTATTCTGTTTATGGGCACGTTTGCCGTCTTCATGCTTCATATGAGCAACATTTGCTCGTTAACGCACAGGAAGTGCACGTGAGAGCGGCGTGTTTGCGCTGGTGGCGTCTGGGTCCTCATTGGTGGGTTGGCGCCTGCGCCCACGCCAGGATTGGTGGATTAGTTCAGATTTGTTGTTTTTTTCCTCTTCTGGGAGGTTTAATCTGCTCAATCCTGTTAGTGGGACGGATGATGATGCAACAGAATAATCCCTGCAGCGCTTTGATGTTCTTCTAAAACCCAAACCAGGGACTGAAAGCAGGTTCCTGCTGAGGCTCTGAAGCATCATCATCCGTCTGAAGGCTTGTCTGTAACCATGGAAACGGATGGTAACACAGCGCATCTTTGCAGGTTCCCAACCTTCTGTTTCTTGCAGTCAGTCCCGAGGAGAAGGAATCGTGGATCCAGGCCCTCAACGTGGCCATCACCAGAGCCAAGAACCGAGCCCTGGACGAGGTCGGCGCGCCTTCCTTTCATGTTTGCTCTTTGATGTGCTTGTTCCCTCAGAGCTGCACGGATGGACACACACACACACACACACACACACACACACACCAGGTCTGGTCTGGAGAAGCTGACGTGCTTGTGTGGTCAGGTGATGATCGAGGAGGACGGCGTGCTGGCTCACCCCACCAGAGACCGAGCAAAGATCCCTCACGGCCGCCGCCTGCCCACCAGAGGACACCTCCTGGCCGCGGTAGCGCCTCTTCCGTCTGTGGCGCCTAGGGACGCGCCTGTCCCTAAGCCCCTCCTCTCCAACCTTCTCCACAGGCCTCCAGCTCCTCCCATGGCATGCTGACCCTTGACCTTGTGGCGGAGGAGGACGCCGCCTCTCAGGACTACGACCACGACTGCGATGACTGCTGGGAGAACGAGCTGCAGGCGGAGGTCGTCAGGTCTCGCCAGCGAGCAGACACTGACGTGTCCAAGCTGCGCGTGACCTCCAAGGAGCCCAAGGTGAAGACCAGCAGCCTGCCCAGGGGCAGCGAGCGGTCCTGGGGCAGGAGCTCCCACCGGGACGCCGCCAAGGTCCTCAAGAAACACCAAGTTCAGGTAGAGAAGGACTGCTCCTGGGTCTTCAGCTGGACGGGCTCTGACCAGGTTCTTGGTGCTCTTCAGGTTCTTCAGGCTCAGTCTCGAACCCCACAGCCAGGAAAGAGGTTCAGCACGCACGCTCGCAGCCGCTGCGCCTCCATGGATGAAGTCCTGTCCTCCAGGTAGCGCTCCACCAGGCGGGTCGGGGTTGGGGTCTGGGTCTGGGTCAGGGTCTGGGTCAGGGTCAAGGTCTGGGCCATGGTCAGGGTCGGGGTCAGGGTCGGGGTCAGGGTCCGGGTCTGGGTCGGGGTCCGGGTCCGGGTCCGGGTCATGTTCATGTTCATGTTCAGGGTCAGGGTCAGGGTCCGGGTCCGGGTCGGGTTCAGGGTCACTGTCAGGGTCCATCCCGAAGGTGACGGGAGCTTGTGTCTCTTTCAGACCTGCCATGATTCGCTGCGAGCTGCGCTCGGCTCTGCGGCGCTGCCCCACAGAAGAGGCGGCAGGAAGCCTGGCGGGGCAGCCGGCGGGGCAGCCGGTGGGGCAGCTGCAGAGCCTCATCGCTCAGAGGATGCAGAGAGCTCAGGAGCTGCTGGAGGAGATGCGGCTGCAGGTCAGATGTTTGCGTCTGTGGGGGCGCCAGCGTGCAGCTTCTAACCCCGCTCTGACCTGCAGGAGCTGCAGAAGGCCCGAGCGGAGCGGGAGCCAGGAGGCAGCTCGCCGTACCTGAAGGGCCTCGACTCTCCTCGCCTGCACCACCTCCGGGGCTCAGACTCCGCCCACTCGAGGTCAGTCCTGCACGTCTGAGGACCGTGGTGTTTGTGCTTGATCATCTGTGGACGATCTCAGTCTCTGGGGGATGTTCTGGTCCAGCAGGTCCTCTGGTTCGCCCAGGAGCCGCAGCAGCGACTCTCCTCGCCTCCGGGGCAAAGACTCGCCCCGTCTGAGGGGCCGAGAGTCTCCACGATCCAAAGCCAAGAGGAACCGGTCCAAAGGGGCCGACTCGCCCCGATCCCGCGGATCCAGTTCTCCTGCCACTAGGACCAAAGATTCTCCTCAGCCCAAAGAGCTCCTGCAGCTCACAGCTGCTGGTGCTGGTTCCTCCCCGCGGGTGCAGGGTCCAAGCAGGTGCTCAGGTCCAGACCCAGAGGACGTCTCTCCCGCACCGAACTCACCCGGGCCAAACTCGCCGGGTTCTGACAGCACTCAGGTCGAAGCAGGATCAAGGTCTGAAAGCTGTGGCTCTGATCCTGGATCACCACGCCCGGAGCAGAAGCTCTGTCCAAGCCCGTCTGGGTCCGTAGAGTCCTCACACGACCAGGCCCTCCAGGCCCCTCCTTCGCCACAGGGCGACCTCGACGTGGCGAGCCAGCGCGCTGAGGCAGAGCGCCTCCTGGAGGAGGCGGTGTCCTCCTGGAAGGAGGCTCAGGAAGTCCTGCAGGAGGTGAAGGAGCTGCAGAGCCAGACCCTGCGGAGGCAGCGCAGGAGAACCTACGAGAAGATGATGCTCACGCCGGCCGCCACGGACGAGTCGGACACGGTGGCCTCGCCAGCGTCCCCAGAGGAGGACGGCCAGTCTGAGACGGCGTGAGGAGGAGGAGGAGGAGGAGCAGCGAGAAGAACAGCCAAGGTGTGGACGCCTGAGAAACCAGCACAAATCCGGCTTTCTGGGAAATTTGAGACTCTTTATATATTAGAATCCCCAATTTTTCAAAGGTTTTCAACTTTTACTACGATATTTTTAAGAGGAGTCAAACTTCAGGTCAAGAGCACAGTTATGGGGGAGGGGCTAATTTATGTGAGATGTTTATAAACAATCAGGTTTAATCACAAAAGTCTTTCCAGCTTCGCGGGGTCGTTTTTCTACTCAAATCAGGGATTTTTGTAAAATTGAAGACCTAACGATGGACGATCCCCAGCCTGGGGGAGGCGCTTATTCAGCCACCAGGGGGCGACAAATTCCTCACGGATGAGCTAAGCAATAAGTGTTCACCAGGGACTCAGCTTGTAGCACGTTAGCCTAGCTGGATCGTTAACGGGATCTGTGAGTCACGTGACCCAACCTGAGGAGGTTGTACTCAAGTCACATTCAGGAAGCTAACTGTGACGTTTCTTCACCAGCAGGGGGCGCCGGGCCTTGAAATCCCGTCCTGACGTTAGCTATGAAGCAATTGTAACTTTTCTAAACTGTTTTCGTGGTTCACGACACCAAGTCCAGTCTGAGAAACCGAGCAGGTAACCGGACGCGGACCAGGTAGCTGCATGTTTCTATTTTAAGTGTCGCCGTTGTTCTTTTAACTCCACGTGCATGTTCGCCGCAGTGTTTTGGTTGGTTCACGTCGGCCACGCCCCCTTTATAGCCGACCCGTCTTGTACACCAGTGACTCTGTAAAGAAGCCATCGGGGTCCTTTTGATGATATTTGACAGGACGGAGTTCTTTAACGTTATTTGTTGTGGTACAGACGCGCTGGGACACAGCCCTCCGTGATTTGCTGTGGTTAGCCTTCTGTTAGCGTCTTCCTCCAGGATATCAGCCTGGAGCAGCGGCACTGTGAATTTTCCGGATGGTGGATCGATTATCGGCTGCCGCCGGCTGGTATTGATCCCTCGAGCACCGTGTGCAGGACAGACACTGAATCTACACAAACACGGATCAGGCCCGACACTGAAATCAAAAAAACAACGTGCACATTTCAGCGGATCAGCTGATCAGCTGATGATTGATCTGTGTTGGTGCTGGGACGGCTCTGGGCAGCAGGTGGCGCTGTAGCGGGTCACACTCTGACTTTTACTCTTGGATATGGAAACTTTGCTCTGGTTTATTGGACCAATTTGTGTTTGGTTGATTTTTATTCACTGTAAATTTCTGTTTCCAAACGAAGCTGCTGCTTTTGTAGGTTGGAAGAGCCGCCGAGCAGCGACGCGGAAGCGGATGCGGCACAGTCCTCCTCCTGCTGAACTTTACAAACTTGTTTTCTGGTGCAAAAATAAAAGAGGTGTGAAACAGATTAAAGAATGGATCATTTGGTTATTTGGCGTCGATCAGAAGGTCAAAGGTCGGAGTTATTCACTTAGCTGTTAGCGGTTAGCGTCTGAGAATAATGAAAGCTTAAATCAGGCGGCGAGTGAGGTCAGCGAGCAGATGTAGGGCAGGATGAGCAGCATCGCTCTATTACACGGCTCCACCTCTGCGTGTGTGTGTGTGTGTGTGTGTGTGTGTGTGTCAGAGGGACTGTGATTGTGTATGCATGCGTGAGCATTTCATCACGCTTAATGTGCTGCCATCGTGTGTGTTCTGTTTGTCTTGACTCAGAAATCCACATCAGAGCTTCAGTCTGACAAAAACACTCCATCCGACCCAAACGCACGAGTGTGTGTCCAACCATCCCGCTCTGAGAGGGCGCGTGAGGTACTTTAACCTCTTTTTTTGGATAATATTCTCTCCATCCTGATTGCAGCTGACGTGTGACCTGTTTATTCAATCAACTCATGACTGCGAATGAGCTGTGAGAGAGAACACACACAGCACCTGCTGACAGTGTGTGTGTGTGTGCGTGTGTGCGTGTGTGTGTGTGTGTGTGTGTGGTTTGGGGGGGCTTAGCCAGATAAAAACAGTTGATTCATGTTCACAATAATCAATTATTTATTCATTCTCCCTCTTCGTGTCATCATGCTCGCTCGCACATCTGACGCTTCTGCTTTAGTTATTCCTGACATCCATAATTAAACACACACACACACACACACACACACACACACACACACACAGAATATGTAGCCAGACTCAATTTTCTCATTTAAAACAAATGCAGAGGACAGTGTGTGTGTGTGTGTGTGTGTGTGTGTGTGTGTGTGTGTGTGAGTCAGAGCCCTGCAGCTTTCAGAACCTCGACCTCATTTGCTCCTCACTCCTTTCCTTGCTTCCTTTCCTCCCTTCTTTCCTCATTGGTCCTGGCAGAGGAAGAGGGGTGGTTGTCGTGGCAACAGAACTAAAAATACTTCCTGTTTATTATCAACATCATTAACTACACACTGAGGTCACCGGCGTGTCACCAGTCCCGCAGCTCACGCCGACATGACAAGCGTGTGTGCGCACGTGCACGTGTTTGCACCAACCTCTGAAATATTTACTGGCAGACCTGAAAGCGTTTGGGCTTCATGTTATTTTTATAACACACACACATATAAACACACACACACGCACGTGCTGCTATATTGATCGGTACTGGCTGTCCTGGGCTCTGTAATCAATCAGTGTTTCCAGTCATTGATCAGACTTGAATCCAGTGCTTTGTGTCCTGAACTGGTTTGACTGGTTTGGGCGCTGGTTTCACAGGTTTGGGTTGAGTCGGTTCCAGTTGGCTCGTAGAAGGATGGATGGATGGATGGATGGATGGATGGATCTCCAAGAGAAATTCACATTAGTCACCCAGCGTATGTTTAGAGTGGTTATGACGTCACTGATGATGTCATAAAAAGCTTAGCGTGTCCCTGAAGTGTTTTAGCAAACTTATAGACATCCACAGGATGAACGGATGATCAGCTGTGACAGGTAAAAGCTCTGAACCAATCAGACGCTTCAGCCCAACAGCCAATTATTAACGGGACAACTGCTCCCTCTGCGGGACACTTGAGGTACTGCAACACCAACTTTATTGGTTTTTTTTCCTTGATTTTTTTTTTTTTTTTTTGCTCAGAAATCAAAACAATACTTTTTGAAATGTAAATGCATCAAGTTCTAAGTCATTATGCCAAGAACTGAAGAGCCAGTCACGGTCTATATTTCTGGATGAGACAGAGAGAACTGGAGTTATTTTAAAATCACAACATTTATTGTTTTTAATTCGGGTAATTTCTGTTAAATAATCAAACAGGTTTTTACACACAATTACAGAGGAAGCTCAAACACGCGGGTCACCTGACTGGAAGCCGGACAAACGGACGCGCGTCACGTTCAGGAGGAACGTCACACCTCTGTTGATCAACGATGCTTCAGGTTCTGGATTAAATCTGACCGACGCTGGCTTGGGGCCTGTTCTGTGCTCCAGAGCGGACTACTCTTCAATCTTCATTGTTCTCATCATCCTCACTTCTCTTCCTCTTCTGCCCCTGGGCGCTCGCCACTTCCTCTACAGACAGGAAACAGTTAGAGGAGGACCTCTCATCCCAGCCAGCCAGAAACAGGAAGAATGGTTCACCCACCTTCGTCATTATCCTCATCCTCTCAAGATAAAAAAGAGAAAAGAATAAGGAGATGTGCTCAGGCCAAACAGCTACGTCAACAACAAGTGGCTCCGCCCACCTCATGGCCTGGCCTCGTGTGGAAGCTCCAGCCCTCGTGTCCGACCTCTGCATCATCTTCATCCTTATGCTCATCATCCTCATCGTTGTAGCCAGCAGGAAGCCCCGCCCCCTCCTCGCTTTCATCTGTAAACAGCGACAACCGGTCGTCGCTGGGCGCTAGCGCGCAGTCACGTGACTCCAGGTGACTTCCCCGCGCCGCTGTGAATCCTGGGATACGTTGGGATGGAGAACGGAAGTTGCTGTCTTCACACTCACCGTCGTCGTCGGAGTTTGACGCCTCGTTGTCGTCGCAGTCGAAGCCGTCCAGGTAGGTCACGTGCGGCAGCAGCCGGAACACGCTGTCCCTGTAGTCCGCCACTGATGTGACGTCACAGTTCAACAGCTCCAGGCTCCGCAGGTTCTTCAGGTTCTGCTGCAGTGGGACCGAGTTGGCGTGTTATCTGTGCGTGCGTGCGTGCGTGCGTGCGTGTGTGTGCGCGCGCGCGCTCTCTCTCACCAGCGTCTCCAGGTGAGTCAGCTCTTTGATCTTGTTCCCGCTCAGGTTCAAGTGTGTCAGGTTTGGGCATTTCTCCGTCAGCTTCTCCAGAGAACCGCTCAGGTTGTTGTAGCTCAGGTCCAACTGGGGGACAGAACAGAGCCGAATGTAGACCCGGAACCGGAACAGGTCGCGTGCAGCCGCGAGGACACCTGCGCGTCACCTTGCGGAGTTTGGGCAGCGAGGGCACCTTGGCCAGCGAGCCCAGACCCACGTTGACCAAACTGAGGTACTCGAGTTCAGAGAAGTCGCTGGTGAGACCTTCGAGGTCGCCGTCCGCAGAGCGGCAGTTGTCCAGGATCAGCTCCAGAACCTGCGGGAGGCGGACAGAGCAGGGTCAGGAGCGAGCTGACCCAGAGTCCAAACTGGTTTTACTTCCTCTTTTACTCCTGCTTTAATCACCAGAAGACTTGTGTGCGCGCGTAATCTCCTCTAATCTGCGTCCCACACACCATCTGTCGTCCACACGGCCTGAACCTCCCAGTACGCCAAGCACAGGACCAGTAAACTGGAACCAGTTTGCACATCCAAACTGCTGCTTTGTGTCACTGACCTTTCCTGCTAAAATCTAAATCGCGCTCTTAAACACGCTCGCGGCTTCATCAGAACCGGGATCACTTGTTACTCTGATCACAGCCAATCAGGGAGGAGGAACGCTCGGCACCGCACACTCCGAGGCCGAGCCAGGTGCGACTCACCTCCGCCGGGCTCCGGTTCCGAAGCTCCAGCCTGATGCGGTTCTTCATGTCCATCTCTGAAGGTTGGGCAGAGAAGCCGCCAAAGCTCCGCTGATCTGCGGGTCGCTGCTGTTCCTCAGAAGCTCTGCTGATCCCACACGGTACCCGCCCCCAGCGGCCCCGCCCACCTGCCCCTTCTTTGCCGCTGATTGGCCAGTTTAGCCGTCAATCAGGACTGATGGCTCTAATCCACAATCTGACAAAGTCGATTTAAAACGTCCCGAGTTAATGACTAAACCCGAGGAAAAAAGTGGATCTGAGCGCATTACGGTCTCACAGAACTAAAAACCGTTTTGTTTCTCCAGGGTTTGAATTAATATTCATACACATCATGTTAAAACAACAATCATCTTTAGTTTTGACCTCCAAATGAGGAGCGTAAGGGGCGGAGCTTCTTGTCAGACGTTGGTATTGGTGTTTAATGATAAATTACCACTACAGCGCCGATGTGACAGAATCAAAGACAAAAACCAGTTTTTATTCAAAAAAGAAGCATGTTTATATATCAGATTACCATTACAGACAGCCATCATCAGTATCAAGGTCATTGTGATGGTGAGGCATTCAGGGTACAGTTAAAAAAATACAACTTTATATGTACATAGAAAAAAAGGTTGGTTTGAGTTTATAAAAATAGACTAATGATCAGAGGAGGACCTGGGCCAATCATCGGAGAGGATTTTATCAATGACTGTCGATGACGTTTCGTCACGATTAAGACGTTGGCTTCCCGTCACACAGGCTCATACAGGAAGTGTAAATGACTGAGAACCTAAATATAACGAGAGTGAGCGATTCTGAACATGAAACCGATGAACTGAACCAAATAAAGCTGGCTAGAAAAGAGGGACCAAACTGACAAGGAGGCGTTTAGTGACGGCCTGCTAAGCAGCCAGTCAGCTTCTGGGTGAGTTGGACGTCCTCGTCTGCTGCCTGTGGCCGATCTCTGCTGAGGTGCGTGAGGTCAAAGGTGACAGTCATGTTACAGAAGCAGGAAGTTGTCGTCGACAGAAGCGTCTTCTGTTTTTATTTGGTTGTGCAGAATCAGACTTGGGTTGGACAGGAAACAGAAACAGGAGAGAACCACCTGGGACCTGGTGGTGTCTTAGGTGCCTTCCTCCTCCTTCCTTCTTTGGAGGCCGTGGTGGGGACTCGAACCCATGCCCGTCTCTCCTGCTGAGTCTCTGGACCAGCCCTCTGTGTTAGGAGCTCACCTCTGTCGTCTCCCCTCCCGTCTCCACGAGGGTCACCTGACCCTCCTCGCCCTCCATGATGATGCCTCCTTCCTGCAGCACCACCATCTCTCCCTCCTCGTCCACCATTCCGCCTGTTGTCTCCTCCTCGTCCTCGCCGCCCACCACCTCCTCTGGGCTGGCGGCGTTGCCGGCGGCGCTGCTGTTGGCCTTGCTGGCCTGACTCTGGGACATGGCCTCCAGCTTGATGCGGTACTCCTCAGCCTCCTGCTCCTTCTGCAGGAGCTGCTGTCGGTACTCCTGCGCCTTCCTGTTGGCCTCCTGGAGCTGCCTCTGGAGGAGCTCCTGCAGAAGAAGAAGAAGACGTAGGAAGCCATGGATCAAAGCTCTGCCGAGGACCTCAGGTTTCCCCCGGAGGCGTCTGGAGAACGCCGCAACAAGCTAGCACCATCCTGCGCGTGCCGGACAGGAAGTCGGGTGTCAAGAGAAAATAAAGCATCCAGGAAATTGTCAAAATAAAAGCTCCTGTGTTTAGAGCGATCTTTTTCAACAGAACGCTGAAAATGAAATCTCGTACGACCGCGATATTACCACTGTAGTTTTTAAAGGAGCCACAGAAGAAGACGCTCTTTGTTCCTGGAGGAGGAAAATCTCCCCTTTCTTCAGATCTTGGTGACTCCACCATGGGGAATTCTGTTAATGTTTCCTAAAATGTCTAATAGATCCATTATTTCTTGTAAATTTGGGTTATTTCCATTATTTAATATATTTGAAGATCTGCTGCAAACAATAAGTTAACTTGTGATGTTGTTTCACACACCCACAAACGAGATAAAATGGCCCAAGAAAAAGATGATTCACACATGTAATAACGTAAAAAAGAGGATTCATACGTGTAATAACGTAAAAAAAGATGATTCATACGTGTTATTACGTAAAAAAAAGATGATTCACACGTGTAATAACGTAAAAAAACCATCGCTCCAAATACGGGAGCTTTTATTTTGACAAATTTCCAGATGTTTTATTTTCTCTTTGCACCCGACGCCTTGTGCTAGCTTGTTGCGGCGTGCTCCATCCGTCCGTCCAAAATAGAAGCCATGCGGATTTTTGCGGAGGGTGACGGAGGCCCCCCCAGCCCTGCCGTGGGCGGAGCCACAGCTCTGCTGTGGGCGGAGCCACAGCCAGTGGAAACTGACCCACTGACTTCAATGGAATCTAATCAGGATGGACGGAGACGCAACACATCCGGTGGAAACGGGGGGAGGACACACTCACCGTCTCTCCTGCCTCGCTGTGGTTGTTGGTCACCTCCAGCTTCCTCTTCCTGGAGGGAGGCGGCTGAGGCTCCTCACTCACCACCTCCTCCGTCACCGTGTTGGCTGGAACTGCCAGCACTGGAAGAGAAGGTGCAGTAAATCAAACGCTTCCAGGTGGAGCATCAAGGTCTCCTCCCTGCTCCTGATCCATACTTTGCTGCCCGTGCTGCATGGTGACGAAGAAGGGCTGCGTCATCCCTCCGGTGGTCTGCAGGTTGCCGTGCTGGTCTGTAACTATGGTGATGACCCTCTGGCCGCTCTCGTTCACCACAGCAGTGTGCTGGATGTTGGAGTCCAGGGCGCTGGCGGCCATGGCTTCTTCCGAGTCTCCTGGAGGACACAGCGGTCAGAGCTCCAGACGGGCTGTGACTCAGGCTCTTCTAACCTGAGCAGCCTCAACCCGGGAGGGTGTGTCAACGCCACACAGGTGCACGTTTCTACCTGCGTTAGCCTTGTTGAGCAGCTCCGTCAGGTTGACCACGCCCCCCTGGATGGCAGGAATCCCCTGGATGATGAACTGTGGCTGGTTGGTGGAGCTGCTGGTTTCCACATTCATGTTCACCTGGTTCAAGTTCACCTGGTTCATGTTCACCTGGTTCTGCATGCCCTCCTGGGTGCACGTGCGCACACACACACACATCGGTGAGAGTGAAGAAGGCCTGAAGAGTGATGAAGACGGCGTGTTCCTACCTGCAGCAGCAGCATCAGCTCGGTGTTCTGGATGTCAACGGCGATGTCAAACGGCGTCTTGTCAAACTTGCTGAGCGCGTGCACGTCAGCGCCGTGTTTGATGAGCGCTTCTGTGACTCCGTGATGTCCGTGTTGTGCCGCCCAGTGAAGAGCCGTCATCTTCAGCATGTCTTTGGCGTTGATATCAGCGCCGCTCTTAAGAGAGAGCGCAGACGTCAGGGCGGCGTCGCAGGACACGTGTTCCAATCCTACCTGGGGAAAGTACCCGGATCAGCAGCTCCACGATGACCGTGTGTCCCTCTGCGGCAGCCATGTGCAGCGGCGTCCTGTCCACCTTGGTGCGAGCGTCTCTGCTAACCCCGGCTCTCAGCAGGACGTCGGCTGTGGAGTAATGGCCGTGCTGGGCTGCGAGGTGGAGGGGGGATGTGCCCAGCTACAGACAGGGGACATACTTAGGTCCAACAACAATCTGAATCTCAAGCTTCATCCAGGCTATCAACAGTAACCAGGAGTCCAACCGCAACAGAAGCTTCATCTGCTCATCATACACTTCCTTCTGTTACAGGATGGCAAACGCAACATCACCATGGAGATAAGGAGAGCTGTAAGCGATGCGCGTCACACAGGCTCACCCAGTCGGTGGTGAAGGGCGCTCCGTTGGCCATTAGGTTCCTGACCTCGTCATCTTGACCTTTCCGGGCCGCCTCCAGCAGACGCTTCCCAAGGTCTACCAGTGACATCTGACACACACACACACATTAATGACACACCACCGTCAGTACCACATAGCAAAAGGGGAACTTTTAACAAAGATGACAAAAATCTGTCTAAAAAGTCTTCAGGTATTATCATTTTTGAAGCTTCAATAGTAACCGTTTATGTTTAGCAATGTGCTATTAATAACATGGATTAACCACAGAGCATGTTAGGAGTATAGATCCAAATATTTAAACATTTTTCTGTTGTAATCAGTCTTTCTGGTAAGGCAGTGAGCGATCTGACGCTAAAAGGTCTGCATCAATAATCGGACAGAAATTTGTTTATCAGTTCTTTCCATATGTTCATTAGATCGGGATGGGATTGGAATCAACCTTCCGACCTAACGGAACGTTCCTTTGCCACGGCGACGACTTTTACAGTCGACTCCTTGTTTTTTTTCCCCAATTAGAAAAAGCACTTGAAACGTATGCACAAAGAAAAGTTCTAAATTTAAAAACGAAAAGTCGTAATAGATATATATATATAATCGTAATGGAATCAAATAAAAAAATACGTCCATTAGTTGTATCATGGCAGTTATGACACAATAATTTGAAAACGGGGCCAGAGCCAGACGAGTTCGCGTTATTGGTGTGTCCGATAATGGACACGGCGTCCCTGTGTGCTGAGAAGACGAGCTTTTCTGCCCGCTGCTGAGGAGCCATTTTACGCGCCTTCACGGCAGAAAAGAGTCCGCCATGTGCCACGTCCCTGGCTGTGATTTAAACCATACGCGATCGTATAATACAACATATTAGCTCAAAACTTTTAAAGTAACCCCGACAGGAAACTGTTTGATATTAAGTTGTTGGTTTTCCGGGGGAAGTCTCAGAGAAATTTCCTATTTTACACGCGGTGAAAAAACTACTTCCACATCCGGTTAAGTAGCATTGTAGAAGCGTAGACGGTCCCCCAGTGTCCCTGGGCTTTTCTCTCATGAACTCCTCCTATTATACCTGTACTAGCTGGATATAATGTTGTTGTGAAGAGGACGATAATAATCCGTTAACAGTTAGAGCAGCGAAGCAGCTACTTACCGCGTCCAGGTTTGCTGCGACTCCGCCGCGGTGCCCCTATCTGCTAATGTTAGCAACTAGCCGGCTAAAGGGAACAATTCACTTTGAAGAATTTATGCGTCTTTTTCTTTCTGCGTTGTAAACAGGTCAGTAATATGTAAACTACCATTCACAATGCGCAAAACTCGGACATTAGGCGCCACTGCGGCTGCTTGTTTATTACGCAAAGTCAATACAAGTCGGCCGCTGCTGGCAGGAAGTTGCACCGTAGGCTTCAAAACAAAAGCACGGGGCGTAACCGTTATGTTGTCCAGTGTGACTGGAACTGATGAGTTTTTTCGCGAATTATGCTATGTTTTGTAAAATTTTATTCTTAATTTGAATCTGGAGATGTCATCAGCATGACCTCGATGAACGTTGTCGGGAAATTAAACATCTGATAAAGTCATTAACAGGCTGTAGTCATTATAACAACTTGATTTTCAACAGGTCTGTCCCAACTACAGGTTGACACGTTTGAACGTTTACTTGACTTAATTTTAGGATAAAGATTTTATGTTGAAAGTCCAGACCGGAAACTACCTTCATTGCGTCTTAACTCATTCTACTGTTTGTCGTTGATGTGTTAGCCGTTAGCATAAATGCATGCAGACGGTTAGTAAGTTAAATGTACCAACTCTTTACCTTGTTTTCACCTATGATTCCGTGTGTTTACGTCTCGAGGATCGATTCAGTTTTGGACGAGTGAGTCTTGTGAGCAGAAACTTTAATAAAGACACTTTGTGTTTTTTTTCGTGAACCAATATGGCGGCTGCTCGACACCGGAGGTGGAAATCAAAGTGAGTTAACCTCCCAGTGGGCGGGCTCTGTGACGTCACGGCAACGGTCCTCAAACCGATACAACCGATAATCGTATTAATAATCTGTTCAAAACCGTCTTCTTGCTTTGCTGATAGGAGTTGCGTATGATCAAATCTCCGATATTACTGACTGAAATAAGGTGTCATTTTTTTATGAAGGCCTATGTTGATGATAAATCTTTTGTTAAAACGAAAAAACTTTTAACTTGTTTAATTAGAGAATCCAACAAATTTATCTTTGCGTTAACCTGATTGACAAATGTTGTTGTCATTGTTATAATATTTAAGATGAACTGATGAGTTTGTGGAATAAGATGTGAGAGAAGGTTTAATTGTTGGGTGTTTAAATTGGGCATCGCCGATGGCAACAAAAGGCACAAAGAGAAGAAATTCCTTTACAAATAAACTGGTCAACTAATGCACAACAGATCAATATAGAATAATCAGATCAATATATAATAATTGTCAGTCTTTAACTCTGATTCATGCTTAAATCATGCCGATTTAATTTAACATCAGATATTACTTCCGCTTTGTCATTCATCACTTTCATAATAAACGGGGCTGCTGCCTTCACTGTCTCCTGCAAATTTCAGACTTCTTCATTCCTCAAGATGAAAAATCAATAAGCTAATAAACAGTCACAATTAAAGAAGCATGGGAACAATGTTCTCTCTTATTTTCACCAACTTCCTGAGTCCAAATGTCCAGATACCTGCAACTAAGAGATTACAGCCACTGAAAGTAACTAGTTACATAATCAGAAGAGTAACATAAGTTGAACTTAACGACCACATTATTTCACCTCAAGTCAAACCTAAGCAATAAATACTAAATCATTAATAAATGCTTTTTATATATTCAGAAAGACCACGGTTTCCACAGTAACTGACAGAGGGCGTGTCAGAATCGAGGACTGTCTGGGACATTTGGATTCAGCCTGATTAACCACCAACAGCCCAGCTGACTCCGCCCAGAGCTCACCATGGCAACAGGCTTGAGCATCAGTCTGCGCTCAGACGTTCCTCACACCCAAAAAACATTGAGGAGACAGAAAGACATCGGGCAGGTTGCATCGGCAGGAAGGACCAAAACCGGGACAGAGAGACCGCTGGGACGTGTGTGGGGTCAGAGGTCAGGTGATGAGGGCTTCACAGCAGCAGGTTGAGGTCAGCCAGCAGAGAGTCGACGTCAGCGAGAGGAGCTCGCCAAAAGGTGAAGGAGGAAAACTCAGACAGGAAGTCCTGCAGAGAGAGAGAGGACCGGAATGATGCTGCTGTCGCCAGGACAACATGTCAGCTGCTAGGAGGACGTCACAGCGGTAGCGTGGGACCTGGCTGACCTCCTCCTCCTGGCGCCTCGCTGAGGCGGAATCGTCTCTTCCTGCGGCGCTCCGGGCCGCCTGGGCGTCCAGCAGCCCCAGGTCCTCCAGCTCTGACAGGTCGAGCTCTGGGATTGGCTGCCTCCAGAACAGGAAGGAGTCGTACTGGCTGTTTGACCTGTCCATCATCTTTGGGCCTGAGGAGGAAACAGGAAGGATGGCGCTGAGTGAGGACGCAGGAACCGGGATCATCACTAATTCATCTGCCTGAAATGATATGACATCATCATTGAAACCAAATTAAACCTTAAATCAATTAAAGTTTGGATCAATCGGGATTAAATCCACAGAGACGCTGATGCGCCAGAATCCAAATGAACCGAACCGGTCCAGGACCTTGAGCTGACGCTGTCTGGACCCGCTAAAGCCGGGAAGGTTCCGGGCCTGGACCTCCACCCGTCCACACCCTCAGCCCAACTCATCTGCTGGTTCTTGGACTGTGGAGAGCCGGCTTGTCTGGAAGTACCCGGAACAGAAGCCAGAATATTTCTGTGCTGGACTGGAATAGAATCTGGGTCATGATGTCACCGCTGACTGAAATAACCAGCCGGCCTGATCTGATGGTTCCTCCTCAGACCAGCTCCAGACGAGGCCTCCGAACTCGGCTCATTCTGCCCTACATTTATGGCTCGGTTCGGGACCCGCTGGATTGGTCCCGCAGGTTCTGCGGCGGTGGCTCTGTGATGATCAGGGTGCCGAAGCAGGATAAAAATGTTCGAGATGTTCGATTAAAAATCTCAACGACTCAGTCGGGCCGACAGATTTCAGGTTCTACTGCGCGTTATTGATCAGTGACCGGATGAATGAGGCGTTGGCTGCGGATGCGATTCGGCACAACCCGGTGGCAGAAACGATCGTCCTCATGCTCATTAGTAACCATGAATCAGTTAATTAATCACCAATCAATCAAACAAGCATGACGTCACCTGTGTGTTCTTACCTTCCCGGGTCTAAAACGGTTTCGGTTCTTTTGTTCTGATGCTTCGGACGCAGCAGGTTCACCAGAGAGTGCGCGCGCGTCAAGTCAACTGAAATTAAACACCAGTTTCCGGTCACGTCTTTTCATAATTGAGGCTTTCTTTTGAAGAGCTGGGTCCTCTTCATACTTATTCTGTTAAAGTTCTGTTGATCATAATTCAGAAACAGTTTAACCATTCTTTCAGACACAAACTGCATCAGTACATTTTCTTTTTTTTTTATAATTTCATAGCTATGAAATGCTATCACTGCCAGCACAAAACAAAATTAACTTTGTATTGTGTGAAAACTATTGCATGATGTTCATGTTGTTATAAAGTAATGCAATGTTTATTCTGAGCAGTCAGAAATATACTTCTGCGTAAATTAAACACAACTTTTAATTTGAAAAGATGACTTGTTTCCATTATGTGTGTGACGGGAAGTTTTATAACGTTCGGGTATTTCTCCACTCACGATGTTCCGTTTGGACCGGTGTTTTTCTGGACCTTTATATCTTTGTTTCAGGTTCTGATGTGATAGTTTAACATCTGTTGGAGCAACATCTGGACGGAAAGACCCTGATTTCTCACCTCTGTTTGTTTCATAGACCAGATTCACGTCCCATCAACCAGATATTTTCCATCGTTGAATTATCTTTTTTTTTTTTTTTGCGTGACAGAAAACTGTCCATCATTTTGACAGGTTGTAGGGAAAATCCAGCCTGCAGGGAGGAGCAGCGGCAGTGGGCGGTTGTAAGGAGCCAGTCGAGTCAGCAGGGGGCGTAGTTCGACAGAAAACAAACAGGAAGTACAGGAAGAAGGAAAAAGAGCCACACCTCAGTGTCTGAACTGCTTCTCTGGACAGATCCCAATGTAACGATCTCCTGGATCTTTGACTCTCTGGATCTCTAATCTACTGGAGCTCTGACCTGTTGGGCCGTCATTTTCCGTCATCTCTGCCTGTTGTGGTGAGTCTGAGCAGCTGTTTTTGCTGATAATGTTCTCCGTTCTGCTCTTGTTCTCACTCGATGTTCATGTCCCGAAGTCAGAAGTTCTTTTGTTCCAAATAACTTTATTTGTCTCTGTGACAGAAAGTCAGTTTAAAGGAGTGTCTGTAAACTTATGGCCGGGTAAACTGTTGCTACACTGAACGCGCGCGCGCGCGTGTGTGTGTGTCTCTCCACCAGATGTTGTCTGTTACCTGTCAGATTGGTGACTTTGACTTGTGAGAGGTCAGAGAATGACGCTGAAGATGAGTCTTCATCTCTTCCTCTTCCAGCAGCGCGGGGATGGGGGGGGGGTCTGCTGCATTAGCTAGAATGCTAATATTTTGCTTTATTTAAGCACAAATTGAACCCACACGTTACAAGAACGCGCGTACTAACGTCTCAATACACAAACCGCAGATTCAGGTATTAATATTTAGCTATGTTGCTAAGTAACAGGCTAAAAAAATACTTCTGTTACTGATTATTTTAATGAACATTAACTAAGAACCAGAAATGAAATATTTCCTGTTTCTAAAAGGAACAAAAGGAGATCCTGCGATAAAACCTCTCCTCTCAAATTAAATGAAGTTAGTTTCAAGAGTCGTTTATGGAGAATTTGGACCAGAATAATAAAGTTCTGATCGAACTTTCATCATGCTAACCAACGTGTGTGTTCAGTGAGCAGATATATTCATCAGATTAGTTTAGTTTAGCAACTGCTAGCCTAGCTGCAGAGTTAATGCAAAGTCTATTTTCAGTGATCAAACAATAATTCAGCTCTGGTGTGGATGCAGAATGAGCTGCAGGAAGTTACAGCGTGACCGCCATGTCTCCTCCGCTAGCAGGAAAAAAGCCACAAAATTCATTCTAAACATTCAGCAGTTCTGTAACTTGTGCCCATGGAAACCAAGTTCCCAGAATTCCTCTGGGCGGCCAAATTTTCCGCACAAATTTCTGCTGAAGGAGATTCAAAGATGCTAATGCTAAGCTGCTAACTGGCTCTCTTGCTAGTGGAGGCTGTTATTGATGTTCATGGGCCACGTGGTGTGTTCAGGGTCATGTGGTGTGTTCAGGATGAGACAGTAGTCAGATTATAGGTCAGATGACTCTCAAATTATCAGAATTTCTGGGGTTTTCTGCTTTACTGTCTGTTGGTTTCTGTTGGTATTTTCAGGTGATTTCCTGCTACGCTTTGGTCATTTCCTGTCATTTTATCAGTTGTCTGGTCTTGTTTTAGGTTGTTCTCTGGTTATTTTACGTTCTGATCTTTCAGGCGTTGGTCAGGAATTTGTTTGGACTCAGATTCTTCTCGTTATAAGATGGCTTTTTAGATACATTTCAGACATCTGTCGGCGTTTACTTCATCTGTCACAGTTAGTTTGGTTCTGTCCCAGAACCTGATGTTTCCCCCTCGAGAACGTTCCAGCAGAACGTTCATGTGTTCTCAAACAATCCAAGTTCAGAGCGTACCATCTGCAGACTGGGGGGGGGTCGCTCCACACTTTTCCTGTTCTACATTCTAACACTGACATCATGGGACAAGTATTCTACACACACACACACACACACACACACACACACACACACACACATTGTTGTTGCCATGAGGTTTACATTAATCCATAAAATCAGTGTGTGTAGTTGTGAGCGCCACCTACAGGTCAGGTTTAGGGTTGTCAGAGTTCTGTTTGAATGAATTTGGCAATTTTTTTTGATCAGTCGGCACTAAACGCTTGTTTTCTCTGGATCGGTGGCTGTTCTGTGACGTGTTTCCTCATTGGTTGGTCGGTGGTCACATGGTCCAGAGCGATCGGGAAGATTTCGGTTTGAGGACAGAAGGTTTTTTTGTCCAAATGTTTTGAAGATGACGCTGACGCTGGAAAGCCTCGGGCAGCTTCACATTCCTCTGAAACATGAGCGCACACGTTTGTGCATCCTCGCTGTGAACCTCCAGCATCAGGTGATGCACGTCTGCTCAACCTGGAGGCGGCACAAAGACAGGAAGCAGGAAGCTGGAGAACGTCCCCGCTGGCCAGCTGAGTCAGCTGCCGCCATGCGTCAGTGGTGATGTCACCGGGATCGGAGCGCGTGAGTCGGCCAGTTGGCGTAAGCCAGCAGGCCCCGACGGGTCGCGCAGGTCTGCTGTCCCGTGACTGGACGGCTGGAGCGCCGCGGGAACAGATGGCAGCAGCTGTTTATCTGCAAACATCAGATCACACCTCGTTACCAAAAGTCATCAACGCGACGAGTAAACAAACATTAGCGGAACCGTGGAACCGCCAACGCGAGGGAGCGGAACCGCGGAGCACATGTGTCCTGGCGCAACATGTGATTAACGCAGGCTCCGCCCACTTCACATGTGTTCTGACGCAACATGTGATTAACGCAGGCTCCGCCCACTTCCTGCCAAAACCCATTTTTAGTCACAGGTGAGTGATGGACCAGCAACGCTCCACATGGCCTGAACCGGAGACTGAGGACCCCCCCACACACACACACACGCTCACACACACACTCACACACAGAGCTCAGAGATGGGTGTGATGCTGAGGCGAGGATGGGCTGATTATTGAAAAGCTCCAGAAACTCTTTAATTTGGACGTGTGTGTGTGTGTGTGTGTGTGTGTGTGTGTGTGTGTGTGTGTGTGAGAGCACCACGCCCAGTGCTTCCCACGCTCCTGAATGTTCTCCATAAACCTCCTGAACGCTGTGACAGATCCGTCAGGTCCAGACTCGACACTCAGCGTTAACCTGTAACGTCAGGTGACCTCCTGACCTCGGCTGGTCTGAGGTGACCTCCTGACCTCGGCTGGTCGGAGGTGACCTCCTGACCTCAGACCAGCTGATGGACTGTTGATGGTGGCTGATTCTTCTAACGCTCGTCTGCTCCGTGTGTTTCAGATGTGAAGCAGCTTCAGGAGCTCCAGGGGTTGCAGCCGTGGATGGACGTTCTTTAGCTTCTCTGGGTTCTGCAGCTTCTCTGGGTTCTGTTGGGTGGAGCTGCATCAGCACCAGCTGCCACGGTCACGTGTGAATGCGTCCGGAGCTCCAGGCTGCAGTTCCTCCTCCGGCCAGCAGAGGGCGACAGGCAGAACGTCACCATGAGTGACTTCTGGCACAAGATGGGCTGTTGCGTGGCAGCCAAAGCCTCCCCGGTGAGACTCCTGCAGAGCGCACGTACACACGCACGTTCAAGCGTTTAGTTTTCTGATCAGTTTATTTAGCTTCATGATTATAATATCACAGCTGATGGTGGGTTGGTAAACAAAGCAAAACTATCTGTGTGTGTGTGTGTGTGTGTGTGTGTGTGTGTGTGTGTGTGTGTGTGTCTAGAAAAAGAAGAGGAGGAAGATCGATCGCAGCATGATTGGGGAACCAACAAACTTCATCCACCTCACACACATCGGCTCTGGAGAGATGGCAGATGGACTCCAGCCGGTCTGTTTACCTGTCTGTCTGTCTGTCTGTCTTCCTGTCTGTCTATCTGTCTGTCTGTCTGTCTTCCTGTCTGTCTCTGCTCTGATTGGTCAGTTATATTTCAGGGTGATTTACGTTCATTTTGTGTTTAGATATTTACATCAGTGTAATACTGTGTGTGTGTGTGTGTGTGTGTGTATAAAACAGGAAGTGTCACACAGTGCTGCTTCCTTCCTGCTTCTATTTCAGCTTCTCTGTACACACACACACACACACACACACACAGATGGCTGTGTTCTATTATTCTGGTATTTCTAGTCAACGTTTCACTGAAAATTTCCCGTTAATATTGATTTTGTTTCTGCTGTGTGTGTGTGTGTGTGTGTGTGTGTGTGTGTGTGTGTGTGTGTCCACAGTCGGGGTCAGTCCAGGAACAGATGAGGTCTAAAGTCCCAAACATGAATGGCAGGAACAGCCTGTTATAGCTGGTAAACACACACACACACACACACACACACACACACACACACACACACACACACACAGACAACAATTCAATGTTACCTATGAGAGTTTCTTTTGATTTATGTTAAAATTGTTGCTAGGAAGCAGAGTTTATAGCCATAATCTTCTCAGTTCTGCTCCTCAATTCTTTATCTAACGGGTTAGGGTCCAACTACAGGGTTAGGGTCCAACTACAGGGTTAGGGTTGATCTACTGACCTTTGCTTGGGGGTCACCACAGTTAACGTGTGTGTCTGTCAGACTGTGACAGATCCCGGGCAGCAGGGGGCGCTGTTGTCACCAAAGCTGTTCCGTTCAACATGGCCGCTGCATCGTTATGGGTTGAGTCCACAAACACGTGACTACATCTGCCAGCATGCCTCTGACCTTTACCAGACTTTACTGGACTAGTTTCCCACAATCCTCATCTCAAGGACAGAGTTTGTATTTATGTCCACAGAGACACTTTCATTCCTGTATTCATTTTAAAACGGTTGTTTTTCTTTGAACTCTTAACAGACGCATGTTTGTTGGATTAAATATGTTTCTGGATGAAGCCTAATCCAGCATATCTGGAGTCTGAACATTTGAGCTGTTTAAAATGTTTCTGCCGCATCTATTCAACTAAATGCAGTTTTAAGAATGAAAGAAACGCGATCCTTATTCCAAAACCGACGGTTGAGTAAGGAATTTTAAAGAATTGTTGAAGAAAATTGTCATTTTTAGTTAAAAAAAAAAAAATCTGAATTTGTGATTCATGTTGTCACAGTCAAAACACACATCTGTCATTTAAATAAATATAAACCTTTATAAAAATGTTTGTATAAAAATTTAAAAAATTAAAGCAAAAACTCAGTTATTTTTCTGTCAGTTTGAGCAACAAAAAATACATTTTATTTTTTATTTGCATTGAAAGATGTTTTTCTTTACAGACTTAATGTTTTAAGTATTTTCTCAACACCGATTTGATGTGATTATTAAATTATCTGAAATTGTGATGACATCATCAATTAAAAAAAATATTTTGATGACTTTCAGTTAAAGTGCTGACGTCAGTGGTTTACTGAGTGGCTGCCATGGCAACGCAGTTTCCTCCATCATGCAGTTCGGTGTCTTCACTCCCTCTAGTGGACAAACCGTGCACTCAACAACCGTAGCGATCATTGGCCACAGGGGGGCGCCAATTCGTACAATACAGCTTGATCTCATTAAGGTGAAGGTTGATGAAGCAGCTATTCTGACAGTGGCGGCTGGTGGTGAAACTGATTGAGTGGGCAAAACTAAGTAAATTATAGACATGGAATAGTTAAAGTAAAAGTAGCAATCTCAATCTGACATTTTCATGATGTTATTTATATGGACGTATCATTTACATACAATGCAAAGCTAAAATGCTTGTAGCATCATAAATTCACTGATCTAGTCTCATGTAGCAAGTACTATATATGAAGAACTGAGTGGGTCCAAGCATCCAGCTGTAAATCCTGTATAGCCTCTGTGGCGAGTACGGGGACTTTGGGTCGACGGTGTTTGTTGTGGGTTCGAATCCGGGCCTGGACCTTTTGCATTGCCGCCAGCTCGTAGGTTCTACATACAACAGGAAGAACGGAGCAGCTATCTGCACCAGATGAGTAGCTCGGTGGTTAAGGGTGCGGCTCTGGTTCAGGAGATCAGGGTTCGAGTCTTGGTTTACCCTGGGCTTTTTTTTTTTTTTGTTCGATCAAAAAAGCAAAAGCCACCAGCCAGCTCTTCCACCTCCCCCTCCCCTAAGCCTGTCTTCTATCTGTCCCTCTCTACTTCCCCCCCGGGGTTTACGGCTGCATCATCTGGGAGATGAATCTCCCTGATTCTCGTCCTCACCACTAGGCTCTCTCACACACACACACACACCAAAGATCTAACTCCTGGGGTGTTGATTACAATCACCCCCTCCGCCCTTCCGGCGCCCTGGCTCCACCTCCGTCATCGCACCAGAATGAATAGGCCAACCCGAAGCTGGACTCGAACCCTGCTCGCCCGCGTTACAGTCTCAGGCCTTAGCCCCCGAGCTACCCGGCTGGATCATCGGACCGGCTTCCTTCTGCCTGTTGTATGTAGCACCCACGAAGAGTGTGAGTGCAAAAGGTACAGGGCTGGATTTGAACCCACAACCTGAAGACAGACACCGCACCACTCTTGCCCCTGCGCCACCGTGTTCGTTTAGCTTAAAAAAAAGTGGACAGAGCAAAACTTTAACCTATAACCAGACTCGACACCGATGGCGACACATGTGCTAGCATGTGCTAGCATGTTGGTTTATGTGTTTACGAGGCCTCTAGAGTGTTGCCCCCGGCAACCACCTGCATAAGAAAATGCATCAGACTATTAAAATCTTGTGTTAAAGACACACCAAACACGACCGTGGTTTGAATAAAACTCATTTAAATGGAGCCCAGTTTGAACTGTAATTGTCACCCAGGATTTCGACACACATTAAATTGGGATCAAGAATTTCCAAGACTCTTTTATTCAGTTAAATTTACAATTTTCAAATAAAACAGATTCATTTTCATATAAAATAGTAAAAATGGGATCTGTACATATTAAAATATTTCACTTAAAAATCATTGAAAAGTTGTGAAAATAACTTTTCTTTAAAGTGAATTTGAAAATAAAGCTTTTCTTGTTTGTCCTCTGAAATGATGGACTGAAACGTCCACCTGGACAGGTCCACCTGGACAGGTCCTGGTCCACCTGGACAGGTCCTGGTCCACCTGGACAGGTCCACCTGGACAGGTCCTGGTCCACCTGGACAGGTTCACCTGGACAGGTCGTGGTCGTACCTGCAGGGAAACGTTGAAACGTTTCTCAAGGTCACCCCCGAGCCTGTGCTGCATTCAGGCGTCACTCACTGTCGGACGCAGTCTGGGATCTGCACGTGCTCAGTGGGGACGAGGGCAGAGAGGTCCCGGAGGCTCTCCACGAACTGGAGCTTCCTGCTGAACTTAGAGCTGGGGAGGAGGACGAGGGTGCAGAGACGAGGAAGAGGAGTTAGAACAGAAAAGAGCTTGTGATTGTGGGGAAGAGGAGCAGACCTGATGAAGGGCTTGATGATGGTGATGAGAGCTTTGATGTACCAGGTGGGGTGAACCACGTAGAAGCCCTTCAGGCTCTTCCTCAACCTGTGGACACAAACACACACCCAGGTGAAGCTGTGCGCGTGTGTGCGTGCGTGCGTGCGTGCGTGCGTGTGTGCGTGCGTGCGTGTGCGTGCGTGTACCTCCGGTCGATGGTGGTGTAACACTCTCTCAGCCAGCTGATTCCTGGAAGTTTGTCTTTCTGACCTCCAGCACAAAAATACACGATCACGTAGTTTTCTGCAACCATCAAATCCAGAGTTCCTACAACATACCTGCACCCGAACGCATCATTAATCCCGGTAATCTAAAAATGAAAGTCTGGATTGTAAAAAGAACCTTGGCAGTCTTACCGAAACAGATTACCCATCACATACTGGTAATTTCCCAGTCTACTCTCAGGCAGGAAGCAGGAAGAAAACACGATGATGTCATTCATTCCGTCGCCCTGGTAACCTGAGAGACGAGAGAGCAGAGGTGATGTCTAGGTAGCGTCCAGGTGGCCTTCAGGTGAGGGACACGTGGTACCTCCATGGGATAGAACCCTGAGGAAGGGCTCCAGGACACTCATGTTGACCCAGTTCTCCTGAGGGGGCTCACCAGTGGAGAAACAGCGCCATCTGGTGCCCAGTTTGTCCACCATGTCCTCCTGCTCCAGAGCTCCCAGTCCAGGCTGCTCTGCTCCTGATCCAGAACCAGAACCGGTCTGAGAATCCAACCTGGACCGGGGGCTGGAGCGGACGCCTCTCCGAGGCCGCGATGCAACGCCGAGACGCTGCAGGTCGTCTGGTGGTCAACGCCGCCGTTAAAAAGACTCCACAGATACGGGCGTCACCTGACCGTTACCTTCCAGCTCGTAGACGGGGAAGGGCAGAGACTCGCTGTCGGACGGCGTCTCCATGGCGTCCAGGTCAATGTCCAGGCCGGCGACATCATCGTCGTCGTCGTCGTCCTCAGGTGAGAGGGAGAGGAAGGCCGAGGGGAAGTCGTCCGAGAGGACCGACTCGCTGCCACCTGAGGACGAGCATCGCTTATTTCCATGGCGACAGGGAGACGCGCCTGCAAACCAGGTCAGGTGCACTGACAGAAATGGGCGGGGCTTATCTACGCTTCCTTACCTAAAGACAGACTGAGCGCCGGAGCCACCAGGACCTTCTTCTTCCTGGGTCGCGACCCCGACAAGGGCAGACTGTTGGGAGGAGCTACAGACAGGAAGTGAGGTCACAAAGATGTTTGGAGGCCAACGCGGATCCGTGACGTTTACATTTCCAGGAAGTTTCTATGATTTTTGTACTTTGTGAACAAACCAGAAGATAAAAAACACTCATTTCAAAATGGATCAGAAATATTTCAACATTCCTGATAAACCCGAGAGCCCGGAGCCGCACCTGGTCTGGCTCTGGTGGGGGTCCACGACTTCTGCTCCCCGGTGGAGGCGTCTTCTGCATCTCCTGAAGAACGGGAGGATGAGAAGGAGAAGAGGAAGATCTCTGGTTGAGCTGAGGTCACGTGACACGTTCAGGCGTAACGAGATCGATCAGCTGGCGGTTGGTGTTTACCTGGAGGAACGTCTGCAGGAGGAGAATGGGATGAAGGGATGAAGACCAGCTCCTCTTCATCAGCTGCAGCCCCCTCCTCCTCCTCCTCCTCCTCTGCGATGAAGAGCAGAAACGTTCGTCTTTACCTCCGATTCCTTCAACACCGCAAACGTTCGTACCTGCGAGGTCAGCGGGAGCGCCCATGTGACTGTCCGGGGCGATGACGTCATCGGTTCCCTCGTCGCTCACAGCCGCTCTGGAGACACGCGACACTGAGCACTTGGGAGTGAAAACTACAGACTTGCTGGTGGTGCGGAAACATCTGCGCTCAGATTTAAACGTCTTTTCTCTTTTTGCGGTGCTGTTGATGAGAGTCTGACCTCTGCGCGTCTCCCTGCTGACTTTCCTCCATGTTGCTGCTGCCGCACCTGAAAGAACCCTCAGAAGGCCCAGAGCAGATTCACAGGTTCAAGGACGCACTTCCTGCCGAGGCTTCTTCACCTCCACCCCGACACAAGCGCTCAGCGTGCCTGAAAAGCACACGCTCTCCATGAAGGAGCACAAACTCACCTGGACCGGACCGACTCAGGTGGGGCGACTCAGTGCGGAAGTGCGCTCACCTGCTGACGTCACGCTGGACTTCAGCCTATCCGCGACAGCAGAGCAGAGGGGCGGGGCTTCCACGGGCAGGCCCAGCCTTGTTGGTGATTGTACCAATGTGTGTGCGTGCGTGCGTGCGCGTCTGAACAAGTCGCTCAGATTCCAGGCTTCCGGACACGCCCAGGCTCGATCCACCTTCGTTTTGGCTCCTCCGCGGCTAAGAAGGCGGTGAGGTCGTTTCCGGTCCGTGACCAGCAGGGGGCGGACACGAGCTTTCGTTAAGAACCGTCAGTTGACGCGAATATTATGTTAAAATGAGTCTGAGCACCGCCCTTATTTTTACACTGGGGCAGCTACATGGACATGGACTCATTCGCTCCGCGGGCCCGTCTCACGCACGTCAGCGACGCCATAACCAGGTTCAGCCACTGGGTGGCGTCTTTCCCCCGCAAAGGTTTAATGATGCGTAAACTGTTGGAAGCAGCTGTAGTTTGGACACAAGTTGGACAAAACAACCGACAGTTCTTTTATTGCCATTGTGCATGAACGTTGACACTGCAGGTTACACACCAAGAATCACGTGAACTGACGAACACGCCGACCTGCCAGTCATATGTGCTCCCGTCGATCTCAGTGCTGGTTTTGGATTGGTTGATGGCTTTAGCAACAAACTGCTTGCTCTTCCAGTCCCGCTCCCAAATGCTGAACTCTAAAGGAATGCATAAGTGTGGAAATACAGGTTACACCGTTTGGGATTACTGCACACGAGTTTACCAACGTCAGGATTATGTGGGACATCAGGAAAAGCCACGACTGTCGCTAAGGTGCTGAAATGTGTCAAGAAACCACAATGTAGCATCGAGGCTCTTTAAACACCACACATATATTCGTATATACAAAATCCGAATCGGCGGCGATGCGGGAGCTCAACCAGCAACATCGGGGACGCAGATGTGGATTCAAATTCATAAACAAAAGTCCTCCAGGGTTTGCACACACGTCGGCGTAGCTGCGCGACCGTGGGAAACAGAACTCTGGCCGATGCTTCAGGAGAATCTGGGAATGATTTAAAGTAACTTTCTGCACGTCAACAGTCCTCGGAAAACAGGCTGCAGCCGGATGTTGCACAAACATTTATGTGGCGCTGAGATCTGAGTTCGTTTCAGTGTTTTTAAACATCCTTTCAGGCGTCGGAACCGCAGAAACGAGGCTGGCAGCACCGACGACCGCCAACATGTTCGGCCAGAACGTTTAACAAGTGCTCAATGTTTTGGACCGGAAGCTGGACACGAAGGGGCGGAAATAAAGCCGTAAATCACGTGACGTTTTCCGACTTTGAGGGCTAAAGCTAACACGCTAACAGTCAAATGTTTGACTGGACTTCAGGTCAAACACACAATAATAAATCATTATTGTGTTTTTACCAAATTGAGATGTTGATGAGCTCAATCACAATCAAAAACATTAATTAGCTGTTCGTTAGTGATATTACAGTTAACAGAACGTAATATGGAGAGTTTATAACCGCCTTAACTAATGGTTGATCCACTGGTGCAGCTTTAGAATCAATGGCGGTAACTGCTGCTGCTTCTTTGGTTAAGAAAACATCAGATTTCAGCTCTGAAAATGTTTGTACAACCGCAGCTGAATCACACAAACGCGCGTGCGGCTCTGCTTCCGGCCGGCCAATCACGCGTCGTCTCCGTCCAGCGCGCGGCCGTCGCCGCAGTGCGCGCACCGACCCCGCGCTGACCAGGGCGCGAGGATAAGACCGGAAAGGACGCCCCGCAGATTACCTGAGAATCGGAAACACCTGAAGCCAAATGCAGATGCGCAGTCCAGATGTGAAACGTGGGACCCTCGTCCACGTGCTCCGCGTGTCTGGACCGGTTTTGATCAATAACTGATATTTGTTTTAATGGCGATAAGCGGCGTGGGTCGCCTTAACAATCGGATCAAATGGATAATCCGGTATTCTTCCGGTGTGACGGAAGAATACCGGAAACGTTGCGACAGCGAGGGGGCGGGGTTCGACGACGTGACCGGACACAGAAACTCGGATTTGGACCGTTACTATGAGCAGTTTATGGTTCTATAGCGATATATGTTTACATGTTTATAGAGCTTATCCATACTGAAACACAACACAACCCATAATTTAAATCAGAAATATACTACCGGTTTAAAACGCATGCCCCTCCCCCGTCTGTAGTGCTCCGCCTTCCTGCCAGCAGTCACAATCACGCAGGACCAAAGACGAACGCGCTCGTGGTGGCGGCGGCGGTTAATCGGGACACGTTGCTATGTCATGCAGAGATAGTGGGCGGTGGGGGGGGGGGGGGTGAGCACAGAGGAGCAGAGGGAGGTGTTGGTGGGACAGTCAGTGGCGATGCTCAGTGGTTGCTAGCGTGATTCCCCGAGCCAGAGGCCGGCTCCGCTCAGGTCTAGCTGACGGCCAGGCTGTCTGTCTGCGCCTCTGCAGTCTCTGAGGGCGGGCCCGGCTCCTCGGGGGGGTCGTCTGTGCTGGTGCTTGTGGAGACCTGAGTGGGGGCGCCGTACACCAAAGAGGCCCTCTGGGGCTCCGCCTCGTCCTCCTCGGGCTCCGAGGCGGGGGTGAGGTGCAGCGACCCGGGCAGCTTGACGGGGCAGAAGGCCGAGCCTGTGGGGATGAAGTTGACCTTGTTCTTGTCGGGGCAGGAGAAGAGCGGGAGCGCGGCCGACGCCGACTGCCTGGAGCTGCGGAGCAACACGGAGCAGCCCGGGTGAGGACCCCGCCCACACTGAAACCCCACGCCCAGATCAAAGCCACGAACCTCATCTCCTCGAAGGCTTTGATCTTCTCGCAGCCCTCCGGAGGCTCGCGCTTGAACATGTAGCTGTTGTTGGGCTTGGGCGAAGACGCAAACTTGGGCAGCGGCGAGCTGCTTCCGCTGTCTGTGGACGGAGAAAAAGGGGAGGGCCTCAATTCAGGCGTGCGTCCGCTCGGAGGAGTCGCACAATCGCTCACCTTTGTCCCGGTCAAACAGGAGGTCCTCTGCGGAGTAAGGACTGCCGTCATGTGACCCCGGCGGGCAGGCTGGCGAGGGGCAGGGGGACAGGCTGGAGCAGCTGCTGGAGCGGCCAGGCGCTGAGGGGGTCTGGGTGTCCACGCTGCGGGTGCTGCTGCTGCGCTGCTGGGGAGGGAACGGCGCCCGCCGCCCGTCAGGAACCTCCAGCGACTGCGGAGAGCAGGCGGGGGGGGACAAAGGTCAGGAGCCTGAAGACTGGAGCCGGCGGCTGACAGGCGCCCACCTTTAGCTCCTCCTTCTCGCCGTTGTCTTTGATGAAGACCTTCTCCAGCTCGTGGTTGATGCCCTCCATGCTGCTGGGCACCCTGGAGATGGAGGGCTTCGGCACCGTGATGTTGGACAACGGCATCTGGGCCGACTTCGACATGGAAAACTGTTGCCGTGGAAACGCAACACACCAAATAAAGGCGAGCAGACAGACAGACGTGTCCACGACAGAGGCTGGCGGCGGAGCCTGGAGTGTACCAGCCCAACGCCGCGTCCTACCTGACTGTGGGAGGCTGTGGAGGTGTGGTTGCCGAGGGCGACGTAGGTGGCGCTGTTGTGCTGCAGGGGGGGCAGCTGCTCTTTAGCGTGACGCACGCCTTGTTTAGAGCGCTGGAGATGCTGCCGGAGTTTCACAATCTGCTGAAGGAAGCAGAAGGAGAGAGAGAGGAGTGAGAGGTCGCGACCCCCAGGGAGCCTGCAGCTAGGCGGCGAAAGGCAAGGGCGGGAAAAAAAACAGGAGCCCATTTCATCCGTTGGGATTGGACTCACGTGACCTGAGAGCTGGAGGGTTAACCTGAGCGTCTGCAGACGTGGCCAGCAGTCCCACAGAACGTGTCCCCACACCTCGGCTCTCGTAGCCACAGAAACCGTTATCAATACCGTCTTTGTGCGTGCACATGGCCGTCTGACCACGGAGCAAATCAGGGCAGCTCAGTCAGAAACTGCGTGATCCCGTTCCCACCGGAGGCGCTGCATCTCCGTCCGGCCTGATTAGATTCCATTCAAGTCAACGCCTCAGATTCCACTGGCTGTGGCTCCGCCCACAGCAGGACTGGGGCCTCCGTCGCCCTCCACAAAAGTCCGCATCGCTTCTATTTTGGACGGACGAACGGAGCACGCCGCAACAATCTAGTACAAGGCATCACGTGCGGAACAGGAAGTCGGGTGCGAAGAGAAAATAAAACAGCCGTGAATTTGTCAAAATAAACGCTCCCTTATTTGGAGCGATGTTTTTTTTTACGTTATTACATGTGAATCATCTTTTTTTACGTTATTACATGTGTGAATCATCTTTTTTTACGTTATTACATGTGTTAATCATCTTTTTCTTGTTCCGTTTTATCTCGTTTGTGGGTGTGTGAAACAACATCAAGCTAACTTAGTGTTCAGATCTTGGTGGAGTCACCAAGATCTGGAGAAAGGGGAGATTTTACTCTTCTAGGAACAAAGAGCGTCTTCTTCTGTGGCTGCTTTAAAAACTACAAAGTGGTAATATCGCAGTCGTACGAGATTTCATTTTCAGCGTCCTGCTGAAAAAGATCGCTCTAAATACAGGAGCTTTTATTTTGACAGTTTCCCAGATGTTTTATTTTCTCTTCGCACCAACTTCCTGTCCCGCACGCGCTGGACTGTGCTAGCTTGTTGCAGCGTTCTCCGTCCATCCAGACGCCTCCGGTGGAAACCCGGGGTTAACCTCAACTGTACCCACCCTTTCTGACCCACTCCTGCTATTTGTGATGTCACGCGCCAACTAAAATGTCTCAAACCAAAGAAGAAGAAGAAGCACGTGCACGTCCATGCTAGCGTCATGCCTCTTTCAGCTGGTTGGTGCTGCCCAGTGACGCAGAGCGCTGGTGGGTGCTCGTCTTCTCCGCTGCTTCCTCACTCCAGCATCCAGGAGTCTGAAAACAAACGGCAAACTGATTCGCTCCGGTCGACTTCAGGTAATGGTCAGTCTCGGCTCCGCCCATCGTTCTGCAAACATCTTTTTCTTTAGGAAGGGGGCGTGGTCAGAGATGTGCTCACCTGTGTGGACTTCTCTTTCATACAGGACGAGTGGAGTAGATGGGGGTCACGAGGCCACTGCCCAGTGAGGTAGGGCCCAGTGATGGCGCCCAGCGAGGAAGCACGGCAAATGGCAGCGGAGCTCCGCACCTGCTGGGACGGCGCCTTTTCAACTACACCAAAAGAGAGCAGGAAGAACATGAGATCAACATTAATAAAGAAGCATTTGTTCAAGATCCATTTCCCCTCTAAACAATCTTTAAGTTCATCTAAACATCAACGTTGGGCCGGCGCTGCTTGTTCCACGCCAGCCAATCCTGTGCGTGCTCACACTGGATCCCTCATCCGGCCCTCGTTCCCAGTTAGACTTCTGGTCTAACAATAGAGAATCCAATTAAAGGAAGAAGCAATCTCAGCTGCTCCACGGGATTACAGCCGCGCTGGAGGACCAGCGTCAGAGCGGGCGGTGAGCTCACACACGCATCAGGAGCTGAGCGCCGTCTCCGTCATTAATCATCAGAACCTCCAGGACACATGAAGGCACACCAGTGATCTGAGACTGGGAACTGGCTGCTAACAAGTAAACTCAGAATATTATTGCCTCTTTTACTTTCAACCATTTGAGCGAACAGATGTGCCTGCTTTGATGCCAATCTGCCGCTAGATGTCGCTGTTCCCACCGAGAGCAGAAACCCAATATTTAATCTCAGATGAAAACAAGAAAACTCCACTTCTTCTTCAATCAGACTCAAATACTCCCATGCATGAACTCCTGCCTTCACCTTGGGGGATGAAAACAGCTGGATTACAATGAAAACCACGTAAAAGCACAACAACTGCACCCTGACAGATTCGTGTTCACACTTGCATCAGTGTGTTTCTGACAACCTTCCACAGATCAGAACCGTCTCTGCCCAGAGTGTTTTTATTGTGTTTACAGTGGCAGTTGGACCGTCAGCTCTTTTATCAGATCTGATCAAGGCAAGGAGGGTAATAAAATGTTAAGCGTTTAGTACACGTCAGCAGTCAGAAATGTGTGATCGCTGACTTCCACATAATAAAGACATAATACTGCATCTAGATTTAAAGAGCTCCTAAAACTGGACTATTGGCGGTAAAGTCTCCAAAGGTGGGGAAAACTGAACTTTGCAGTGAAGTTTCCCGTCTCGGTGCACGCTCACACTCGCTCTGCCCTCCTGTGTCACATCAGTTTTCCTGTAACGCTACTATAAAAATAAGGTTATTGCTAAATTTGTGCAAACAAACATCACTAAGTCAACATGTGGCGGCTCAAGCATCAACGTGGAAATAAAAGGGAAATTTGAGACTAAATGCACACATTTAGCTCAGCCTTATCGCACAAACAGGGTTCAACATGCTGCTTAAACTGGAAAAAGAAACCTTAATATTCATCATCACAGTGAAAACTGTCTTTGCAAAGGTGCTGGAATAATTCTGACACTGTTTATTAAAGCCAAACCGGTCAGAATACCCTGAAAACAGCCCCGCTGCTCCCACCAAACAGCTGACGGAGGAAACAATAGCTGTTGAGCGAACATCGGACTAAAGCAGGTGCATTGTTGACCTTTAATATGTCGGAAAAGAAGTAAAACATCATCATAAACCACGAACAACAGCCCTGCACGTTGACGTTTGTTCTGGTTGGACAAACACATTGATCATTTGGTGTATTTGCAGTTGAACGACATTCCTTTCCACTCACACACACGCACACACACGCAGGCCTCATCTAACATTCGCCACATAGTATTTTTTTTGTGGATGCATGTAGTTGCAGAGGATGGCCTGTTTGCCCAGAAGGCTGTGTTTACGTCTCTGCAAGGCCTTAATGTTGCCATAGGAGCCACAGAGAAACCAGCTGACGACATACACTTTTGTTTTTAATGGTAAAAGAGCCGACAAAAATAAACTGGCAGTGTGTTTTCGTATTCCCTGTAGATAGTAGAAATCTGGCTAATTATCCGTGTCATGCAGATCAGAGCCTTGTTTATCTAACAGAAAGCAGCTGCATCATCGTGCATCCGTTTGCAGACATTTTTACCAAGTAACAAGCAAGATAAACGGAATGTAATGACAACGACATCTGCTTATTCAATATTATTAGCGTTCAATCGCAGTTGTAATGTTTTCTACTGTATTCACACACAAAAAAGCCCGGACAGAGGTGTGATAAAACATTACAACTGTCATTACAACAACGGTGTAGGGTTTAATGTGGGAGTTACTGACGATACGTGTCGATATTGACAACGTCAATCATTGGAAACAGTACGTATCACGACCCAATACCCAAGCTAACCCACTAGCCTAGCATCTGTGAAATGGGTTCATTCGCAGTTTCTCCTTCATTCAAACCCTCCATAGAAAATCTGACCGTTTTCCGTAGTCAGCGTTATCGGGAAAGTTGCCCATGTTTGGGACAGTTTTTAAAGCCTCTATCAGAACGAGGATATTCCAGTTTACAATTCGGCGTGTGTTTTATCTTCAAAACTGAGCGAAATTGGTGTGAAATCTTTTAAAATGGTGAGCAGCTTCGGCTGCTGTTTCCATTAGCTGCTCTCATCAAAACAAGGTGGCGCCTCGTGGTGAATGTTGGGGGAAAATATTAAATGTGATATTTTACCCTCATTTATGGACAGACAGCTGAACGCAAAGACGCCGAATTAAAGACGGCAAACGGGTGAATTATACACAATAATATGACTTGATTTTAGTGCGCGAATAGAAGTCATTCATCGAGGAAAGCACGAAATTGTTGTTTTTTTCTTAGCTAGTTTTCTGTGACGGAACGTCATTTAGCTTTAGCATCAAACGACAGTCGCTTCCTGCTGAGTAAACTTCATTTATGGCCTCTATAAATGTCGATTTTACCTCTGGAAGGGGGTGAATGGAACGAACGGTCTGGTGAGGTCCTGCTGTCCGGTGGTGAAACGGTCTGCCTGCGGACCAGCCTGCCGTCCGAGCCGTTTCCACCCGGGTTGGCGGGACTAGAGCAACGGGACGTCGTCGGTCCTGCGTTGCTGCCCGCTGATGATGATGATGAGGAGGAGGAAACGGAGCGGGTTGGGCTGTGCTGATCTCCACGCAGGAGCTGGAACGGCACCGTGGCACGGACGGGCTGCAGCCGGACCGCGGTGCTGGTGCCGCTGCAGGAAGCTGGAGGGGAGCCGCTGTGTTTGAGCCGCTGCGCGGATGAGCTGAAATCTGCGGTGGATTCTGACATAATCAGCCTCCTTCGGTCGGTAAACAAGCTGTTTATGTAATAAGTCGAGTCTTTACAGCAAAATTTGACCCGACACAAGTTCACAAGTTGCTACAGCCACGAGCATGTTCTTAAAATGTTAATTTACAGCCTCCATCTATATATTCCTACCGGCAAAATTGAGAAACTGGTTTAAACGTCCGTGCTGAAACACAAGTTACAAACTTACAGAAAAGTTTGGTTTGAACGTTCTATTAAGTCCAAAGTCGGTCTCGACCATATCAGTTTTGTGTCTGAACTTCTGGTGAAGTTGGAGCAAAGGTGGGACTAAAATCCAGAGCTGCTCTCTGATTGGCCAAGCGCGACTTCCTGTGAATCCTAAACGTCTCTTCATTGGATACAAGCAGGTTTCAACCAATTGGCGAGCGTGTTCAAAACCAGAAATCCTAGTTCACTTCTCGCCACTACAGAAACCTTCACTTATTTGCATTAAACGAACTCGTAAAAAATATGTAAAAAAAATAAATAAATAAGATTCACTTTTTTCCCTAAGGATCACAAACGTGAAGCCAAAGTATGGTGGTCGTCCCCTGCTGGCTGACTCTAGTATGACAAGTCCCTCCCCTTTTATTTTACTAAACTAAATTTACTTAGATCTAAGTACTTAGATCTTTTATGAAGATGGTTTCTGGCGCTGTAGGTAGTTCAATCCTTGTTTTCTTTGATGTAACAACTGTCAAGTCTCCAATTGACAGCCGAAATCCATCTGTAGCTGGACGGAACTAAACCACTCACTGGAAACGCAACAGATGGACGGAAGTTGTCCATCTCATAAACTAAGCAGTCTAATTATTGACGAAGAAAGTTAATTAACGACCACATTAGCAGCAGTGAATATATTTTTTTAATTCATTTAGTCCCGACTGTCTATTTAGGGGCCAACTGTTAGCGTAGCTACCTTTGTAGCGGACCTTTTAATGAAAATTTCCGTATGTCCTTATCAAATCCAGGGAGGAGACGCGGCGGGAGGCAGCGCTTTGCGGGGCCGCTCAGTGGGTGGCGTAATCCCGCACAAACTGCTGGTATGCGATGCAGATGTGTCTTTATCCCAAATAAAATGCTTTCAAGCACTTTGATTATATGATCTGTCTTTCCATAATCTGGATTATGTATGGAATGTATTTCTGTGACGAGTTTAGGCTCGCAGATTCATTATGAAACCGCAGTAAAAATCTCATCCGCTGAGGCAGCAGTACCCCTCCCTCTTGACAGAGGGCGCGTGTGAGCCCACGGATTCTTGCGCTGCCCCGCAACGGCAGCAGAAGAAGAAGTCAGTAAGAGGCAAAGACAAACTTTGGTTATATTTGACAATTAAGCTGTCAAGTCTTTTTCAGTGATTAAAAATAAGAAGTTCGTGGTCCAGGTAGACGCCCACGGGTGCCCAGCGAGGGCTACCGTCTGCTACGGTAATGCTGAAGCTGCTGCGGAGGATGAATTTCTCAGGTAACTCTGGAGGAAGTGGTTGAGACTGAAGACCTCTCCCCATCCCACAGCTGGGTTCATGCTGATGAAGTCATCCAGGTTCATCTGGCACTCTGCAGGAAATCAGTGATGTCACATGACCTGCGCGCTGACGTCACGGAAAGGTCGACTCAGCGGTCGTGTCACCTGCCGTGTGTATCGGGGGGTAAGGCGGTGGAGGCATCTTCCAGGAGCCATCAGGGTTCCTCATGTGAGATCGATCAGAAGCAAAGTTCAGCAGGAAGATGTCGGCAGGGACCACCCGAAACTTCCTGTTAGAAGCCAGAGCAAGTCAACCACTCCCGCCAGGATTACCTGTGGAGTGCAGGTGTGTGTTACCTGTGGTAGGCAGGCATGAGGCTGCGGTCTGAGTGGAGGGCCTGGCTGGCGTACAGCTCCGTGCTGCAGGGGAACGAGAGATCCGAGTCCAGATCGTAAACCTGAGGGTCTGATTCCTGACCGACCTGCAGCAGGATCACGTGGTAGTCCTGAAACACGTGACGGCATCGTTGATTACACCTGTTTCAGAAATGCACGGTGACATGATGGCGCTGCGGCACAGAGTGACGTCACAGACCCAGATCACCGGCTGATCTCCGCACCCAGACTTCTGCCTCCACAGCGGAACCTGACGGAGAAGAAACGGGTTTAGAAATGTTCAGCTGTCTTCCCAGAGCCTGGATGTTCGGTAGCTGCCCGGGTCCTCCGGTGTGTTCTCACCGTTCTGTTGGCGTTAGAGATGAAAACCACCAACAGTTCTTCTAGCGGTGCCGTCTTTTGTTCTCTGACAAACTCGCAGAGCTTCCAGACATTTTCTTCACTGCAGAACAGAGCAGAAACCGGTACAGCAGAAACTGCTTCGCCTACTTAACACCAGCAGCAGAAAACATGTTTATTATCGTTAGATCAGCAAACCAAGGTTCCAGATGTCTGCGGTTATACTGCACTTCTCCAGACTAAAAGACTGCAGAAAGACTGTAGTATTTACCAGTAGCAGCTGGTGTAAACACAGTCCTCACGGCTCGGCGTAATTCCGTCCTCGCGCTTCATGTTGGTGTCGCTCTGAAAACGCTCCGGAGGAAACATCGCGATGTGACGTCCGATAACGTTCCAGGCGAACTCCCCGGCTTCTCCTTTAAACTTCTTTGATTACTGGACGGTAGTAAGTCACATGAACACGTGAAGGGTGTTCAGGTGAATGTAAATATGTCAGTTAACAAATTATATAAATCTGTTAAACAAAACTTCTATTTTATCCTACTTTTACCCAACAGGAATATTTTAGGTTCAGTGATATTTTAATATGTCTCCATTATTCAGTTGGAGTTTTTTCTCCAGATTTCCATTTCTGCAGAGTGGCTGACATGGCAGCAGTACAAAGACATCCTGCATCTATCTTAAAACTCTGCATTAAGACAGTTCATTGTATTTTCCCAGCTGATGTTTCTCTTCTCTAAAGGCACATTCAAGTTATCATCCAACAAAAACAAAAAGATGAATTTATTTGTATTAAAAGGCGTTACAAGCTCAAAGATTGTTCTAGCTGAAGAGGCGGATGGTAGCATCTGCTCCAGAGGAGAAGACCCACGGCTGCGTGGGGTGGAACTTCACATCCAGAACCCCGAGGTCATGAGTGATCACATGACCCCTGAGGACCTTCACTGGGACGATGAGCGGGTTCTGCAGCAGGTCACTGAAGGTAGAGCATAAAGTGTTTCCATTGAAATGAAAATGTTAGTAGTTCATATTGGACTGTGTGCCGGCGAGGGTGTTTTACTTGTAAACTGTTCCATGGCAGACGATGACAGAGCCATCGTCAGATCCTGACGCAAACAGTGGGTAAAGTCTGTGATAAGCCACGCCCCTCACTGCCTGTTTGTGATGTCTGCAGAGACAAAGTGGTCATTATTAACACGATGAGTGGGTAAATAAGACATCGCTCTCAGGGTGATTGACAGCTGCTGTTGTACCTCAACATCTTATAGGGTTTGGTTGAGAGGTCAAGGTCGAACCAGCTTAACCTGCAGTCGTAGCTACCACAGATCACATGATCACCTGTAGGTTGAGACAAATCAGACATAAGACACACCCTTCAGAAGTTTGAGCATCTCTTTTGTTCTCGTGGTGTTTGTTTTTATTTTGGTCTTTAGTCAAACGGCAGTTCTGGCTCTTTGGTGAATATCGTTGCGTGTGGTGGCTGTGGTGTTAGCTACCTCCAGGGTGGATGGCCATGCTGGAGATCCATTTGGAGTTGGCCTGTAGTTTCTTAGTCATTTCCTGTTTGATTAGGTTGTAGATCCGGATGTAGCGCTGTGTAGCCACAAAGAAGTAGGGCCTGATAGGGTGGAAGGATACGCACTGGACCAGACCTTTGTTCCTCCTGAAAGGGTTCTGGCTCCGCCTCCGGCTCAGCTGGTGGATGAAGACCTGGAGACTGCTGGAGTTATCAGGCATGACTGAAGCCAGGTAGTCTCCTTTAGCGTGCCACGTCACCTGGTGGACGGCCTGCAGAAATCAACGGTCAGGCCAACACGTCCTGGCACCAATGCCCCTCCATTTATCTGCCATCAAACGGGCGGTCCCGCTCACTTTGGGATGACTGATTCTGAGACGAATCCCTTGGTCCAGCTCCTCCCCCTCACACTCGCTCCAAGTGACAGGCTCCAGTGCCTCCGCAGGATCTGCATCCGCAGGAGGCGACAGGAGTCGCTCTGATGCTGAAGCAGCCTGTCTGCCTGCCAGCGAGGGGGACAGGACCAGCACGACAGAGTCCCTGGAAGAAAGACGCAAGGGTGAGAGAGACAGACAGACAGCGGGCCCGCAGACGGTGGGTGGCTGGGGAGGCCTTACAGCGCAACAGCCAGCAGACAGACGGATGGGTTTGGATTCCAGGCGACGCTTTTCACAGCTCCGCCCACCTGGACCGTCTTCATACAGCGAGCAGAACACACCTCCCAGAGCTTCACCGAGCCGTCATCACTGCCTGAACACACAGTGAGTACACACCCGCAGGCAGACAGGAAATACACACCAGCAGGGCGTTACCTGAGGCCAGCCACTGTCCGCTCGGAGACACGCTGATGGACCGCACCAAACCGCTGTGACCTCGATACACCTGCGCAGTTAAAAAACAGCGTCCAGCAACAGCCAACACCGGGTGAGGATGTGGTTGGGAGCACGTGAGCGGCGTCAGGGGCCTACCAGAGACTGCGTGGTGGGAAACGGCTGCAGGTCTTTGGGTTTGGGCAGTTTGGGGATCAGATCCTCTGGATCGACGTTGACCTGCGGACGGACGGCGGTCGGTTAGGGTTTGTCGTGTCTGAGGACAGGTTGAGGTGTGTGTCAGTCAGCTACCCGCATCTTCCTCTGGCGGGGACACAGGTACAGGTCCAGGCAGCGCTCAAACCGCTCGTGGATGAAGCGACTGTAGGCTGGAACCTGGCGCAGACTAGAGAACCTCCTGGGCAGAAATGGGTACTTCCTGTCCTCTGGATCCTGCTGTTCCCACAGAGCTCGCTGGGGAGGAGGGGCAACATCGGATGAGTTCTATCTCTCCACAGACTTTATTTGCTAAAACAATAATGCACTTTTTGACTCTGGGTATCATTTCCTCTTTTCAGTCAGAAACAGAAGAGTTAGTTAGAACAGAGTTAAAAACATCTTTAAAGTTACCGATTTTTAAGTTTCAATCAGAAATGAAGGAAGAACCGAAACTGAGTGGAAGCAAAAGCCTGGTTGTGGCGTTGGAACCATCAAGGTCAGGCCAGGTGCTTGCTACCCACCTCCTCATCAGTGAGCAGGTACTCAGGCGGCGGGTTGTAGGACTCGTGGTGACCCGGCAGTGGAGTTTTGGGTGCTGGTAGGTGCATCCTGTGTTTAGCCAGAATGGACGAATCCTCACCGGCCCACAAGTCGTAATAGTTCCCCCTGCTGTCGTCATCCACGCGGCGAGGTTTAATCCAGCCCATCTTGATGGCATGCACCAGTTTGGAGACTTTTTCCTTCTCCACCAGAGACGGGATGAAGCTGCGTTTGTGTTCGGGTCTGTTGGTGACCGGGTGGATCATCACCTCGTTACTGAAGAACTCCACCTGAGGCTGAAGGGGAGGAGCCACAACAGCTGCAGTCAGAACGGCAGCGTGCGTTCACCACGTACACCCATCCATCCATCCATTTTCTGTACCTGTGTTATCCAACTTTGGGTTGCAGGGGTCTGCTGGAGCCTATCCAGCAGACCCCTGCAACCCAACACGTACACCGTCTCCTTTAACGATGGGATCGTACCTCATACTCGTTAAAATTGATGTCTCCAAACTGTCCTTTCTGCAGGCGGTTCACCAGCTCCACCTGCTCATCTGACAGAACAATGTCACTTCCTGTCTGCTTGTCATGGACGGTTCTCCTGCAAAGAAACAAGACACAGTTGGCCAAGAACCGCCAGCCAACCTGAGTGAGTTAGCATGACGCTAGCAGGCTCACCAGTAGTCTGGGTTTTCCATTTTATCCAGGAACTCATCAAGCTCATCCTTGTTTCTGACTGGTCTGTAAATCCTTTTTCCATCCAAGTCGTAGCCAATGTGCGGGAAGTCTTTATACCACTCCATGGGAATATTCCCCACAGTGTTCCTGACGTCCTGCAGTGATGCCAGAACCAGAGATCAGAGTGCAGAGCATGCAAAGAAAACAGCTCAGGCTCAGGTAACGCCCCAAACAAAACTTAGAATCAAGAAAAAAACAGATTGTCTTGAACACTTTCCTTTAGTGAACTCGTTCTGCTAATCTACAGCAACACTCAACATATTTTTCAGCACAATCAGAGTAAAATGCTCACTCTGAAATTACACGTGAAGTTAGAGAACCTGAGAAAAGAGACTGAGGTCATTCTGAGATTCATCTCACCTCCTCATCTGAAGAGTCATGTTCATACTCATCATTCTTTACTTCTCCTCCTTTATTTTGTCCTCTTTCCCCCTCCACTGCCTGTGGGCAGAGTAGAGCATTAATGATGCTGTAGAGACAGGTTATACCTACCACACAGTACAGGTACAAACTGAGTCGTACGGGTTCATCCTGCTTTGGCTCTGCCTTTACATCATCATCACCATCATCAGACCCCTGTTGTTCCTCCTCCTGATCATCATCACTGTCACTCCCAGAATCCTCCAGTCCAGAGTAGGCACTGTCGCTGCTGTCTGACAAATCATTATCATCATCTTCGTCTTCAGCAGGTTTCTGGTTGAAACTGAAAATCTGAATAAACACACACAATTTCAACAAAACAAACATATTTCATACTTAACAACCCACATTTTCGCCGTTCAATATGTTTTTCGCCTGTAGGCAATAAGGGCTAACTGTTATCCTCTGTAGAACAAACTATGTTTTGATCGACGTTAGCATGATATCAGCTAGCTAGCTAGCCAGGCAGTCTGCCTAAGCTGTCGTTTCTGCTCTTTCTTACGCTGTGTAATTCTTACCTCTTCTCGATCCTCTTCATCCTCCACTTTGTTTCTCTTTTTCGTATTTTTCTGTCCTTCTTTCTTCATGTCTTCCCTGATTCTAACGCCCGGCATGCTTCGACTGGTGCCTGCTTCCATCCCAGCGAACACATGTGGATCCCTTAGTCTAGCGAAACGTCACATCCGGCGGATGTGCATGTGTTCCGACTAAGCAGAGACGTGCGCAGGAAGAAAAATAAAAATTGTTTCGTGAATAAGTAGTTATTACTAAAAACAAAAACGCTTTTAGATTTCAGAGTAAATCAGGAAATAAAAGCAAGAGTTTGGGGGGTTGGGGGTTGATTCAGCCATCCTACAGCTTTTGATTCAGTTCCCCGTACCAGAAAAAGAAAAATTTAAATTAAAACACTGGCAATATTTTCTGAAATAAATTTTGAAGGGCATTGGAAGTAATTTTTTAAATTAATATATTTTATAATATGATTGGGTTTAAATATTGTAGGAATTCAAACCAACTGTAATAAAAGTTATCGTCCGTCGTCGGGACCTGGTCGACTCTGTGTGACGTCATCAACTCGCGACAACCAGCGCGTTACGCAGTTGTTTGTTTTATCGGATTTGTTGGAATTTTCCACTGCGAAGTTTTAAAGATAATAGTAAATATACTGCCGTAACGACGATACAGTTTGTGGTTTAAGCCCGGGGCGACACTCACATCAGACACCGGTCCAGTTTTGCATCGCAGTTACTTTTAAGTCTAGAAATAGTCGGGGGTGGGGGGGATGCTGTTAGCAACAGAGTGACTGTTAGCATCCGTTGTTGTGTGGTTCATTACTTCAGTCTACTGCGCGTTTAATTTACCTGTATGATGGAGTATCACGGCGGAGGTGGTGGGGCTGTGCTGAGCGGCAGTAACGTTCCGGCTTTTCTTACCAAACTGTGGACCCTGGTGGAAGACCCGGACACCGACCCTCTAATTTGTTGGAGCAAGGTACAGAAGTTAGCCTCGTTTAGCCTGGCCTGACACTCAGCAGGCAGGTCTCTTCATTGACTTCACTTTGGTCAAGCTTTTTATGTTTTATTACATTCTGAATACCAGGGTGAGCTATCTGTGTACGTTACAGCAGTCCAATTTGCTTAACTGGCACGTATCTGTTAAACGGCGTGTCATGGCTAAAGATGCTAACGGTTTTCTCCATTAGAAAATCAGCTGTTGGTGTCCATCAGTCAGCATGAACAGCTGTTCAAAGATAACTCATTCATCAGATTGTGGGAACATAAAACAATTCAGTGTTTGACGGGTGTATGCGAAATAAAATAAGCCAGACGTTTGATTCCGAGTGTTAAGAGTTTAAATGTTTGTACTTTCCTTTGGCAGAAGAACAACTATCCACCCTTCACAGTTGTGTTTGCAGAAGAAAGTCCGACACATAATGAGGATAAACACTATTTTAATACATTTGCAAGATCACTAATCCATATACTTTCAAACAAACACATGTATTTAATACAGCATTGGAAAATAAAAAGTGAAATGAATGAGAAGAGGCAAATATATGAGTCAAGGGCAGCTCCTGATTCTCAGGAAATGCACTAATTGAAACTTCTGATGGGTTCCAAACCTATGAACTAAGTTTAACCTTGTTAAATTGAACTGAAAATGTGATTTTGATCTGATCTTCCTGCTTTTCTTCTGCTTGTGTCTCAGAGTGGAAACAGCTTCCACGTGTTTGACCAAGGTCGCTTTTCTAAAGAGATTCTGCCAAAGTTCTTCAAGCACAACAACATGGCAAGCTTTATTCGCCAGCTAAACATGTGTGAGTAGAGCCCTCCACGCACACACGGAACTGAATCCAAAATGCAGAAGTCATGTGACTTTCTTTGTCATAATACTGTTGACCGTCTTTAATTAGCTGTTTGAGCTTTGCCAGATAAATGACGTCTGCGGTCGCAGCAGCCTCACACAAACAGGTAGAGGTGAGACGCGAAGTCTGCTTCCTGTCAGGTAACGGCGGGTGTGTTCTCAGATGGTTTTCGGAAGGTGGTTCACATCGAGCAGGGCGGTTTGGTGAAACCAGAGAGAGACGACACAGAGTTCCAGCATCCCTACTTCATCAGAGGACACGAACATCTGCTGGAAAATATCAAGCGCAAAGTGACAAATGTATGTACCTGAGAACATCTGCACTCAGCCGTGGTAACGGGCCTTCTGTGATGGCGTTTCCATGGTAATTGTGTGGCGTGATCGGCACAGGTGTCTGCCGTGCGTCAGGAGGAAGTGAAGATGTCCACAGAGGAGGTGAACAAGCTCCTGAGCGACATCCAGGCCATGAAGGGGAAACAGGAGAACATCGACACTCGGATCATGACCATGAGACAGTAGGACCAGAAGCTCCGTCTGCTGGGAGCTCAAGCTGTGGATGAGCTCACCCTGCTGCTTCTGTTTCAGGGAGAACGAAGCTCTGTGGAGGGAAGTGGCGAGCCTGAGGCAGAAACACGCTCAGCAGCAGAAAGTGGTCAGAAAGGTAATCAGCAGCTGGCCCCGCCCTGTTACTGGGACTGAGGAGAGACCCGCCCATGCCCCCTGTAGCAGCACGTGAGCACGCCTGTCTCTGTCTCTGCAGCTCATCCAGTTCCTGCTCTCTCTAGTCCAGTCTAACGGCATTCTGGGACTCAAGAGGAAGATGCAAGTTTGCCAGCTCAGCAGCAGAATGTCCCGTCTCCCAGGCGACAGAGCTAACCCGTCTCCTCTCTCCACAGTCCGCTGATGCTCAACGACTCCAGCACCACCCACTCCATGCCCAAGTACGCTCGCCCCTTCTCCTTGGAGGTAAGCGACTCCACTCGGCTTCACCGCCGCCGCTCCGCCTGTGTCGCGGCTGCTCGTTTACCAGCTGATTCTTGGTTTGCTCCAGTCTGCGCTCTTCTCGCCCGACTCCCCTCCTTCTGGACCAATCATCTCTGACATCACTGAGGTGGTCTCGCCCGTGGAGGAGGAGGTGGTGACGGATGTGGCGCATGCAGGGTGAGAACCGCCAGGCGGGACATGGCGCCGACCTCAGCCTGAGCTCGTTCTCATGGACTTCCTGCCTCCTGCAGAGAGAAGCAGCCTGTCAGCGTGAAGGAGGAGCCAGCCAGTCCTGGAGCGGACGGGTGTCCTGCTCTGGAGGTTGAAGCCTTGCCCGTGGATACGCCCTTGTCTCCCACCACCTTCATCAACTCCATCCTCCAGGATGAGATCCCGCTAAGCGCCTGCACCTCCGCCGCCAGCCCCATCACAGGTACGCCTGAGCACCAGTCACGCCGCCGCTGCTGCTTCCCGTGTGTTGATGACGCGTACGCTCCATCACCCTGTAGCCAGTCCTGTCGTTGTCATGAGCACCGCCTCCGCCAGCCCGTCGCCTGCCTCCGTGCCCAGACCTGGAGCCTCGCCCCTGACCTGTCAGACTGTCGCCTGTATCGACAGGTGAGTTCTGTGTGTGTGTGTGTGTGTGAGAGAGAGAGAGAGACTTGACTCCCAGGTGTGTTTTGTGTGTGTTTCAGGGGCGAGCTGTCCGACCACGTGGACAGCATCGAAAGCAGCTTGGAAAACCTGCAGAACATCCTGAACACGCAGACCTTCACCTTCGATGCCTCCCCCCTCATGGAGGTCAGCGTTCCACACATCCCTCTCCTGTGTGTGTGTGTGTGTGTGTGTGTTCACAGTGTCTGTGCTCTCAGCTTCTCAGCACGTCTGGTGCAGCCGGAGAGTTTGACATCGAGAGTTTGAGCACGGTGAGTTTTGCGTGTGCACGTCACGTGTGTCTTCAGGATTAAATGTGCACGTAGAGAAACGTGCACGCGCTCTTTTGAAAGCGTGGGGTTGATGATGTCGCTCTTTTGCCGCAGCTGCTGTCTGACGACGTGGCTAAAGGGAGCGATGAAAGCGGAAACTCAGGTAAACGCCACCAGCAGGTGGCGCCCTCTCCTCACGCAACGGCTGGAGTCGGCCCATTCCCTGACTTCCTGCTTCTCTCTGATCGGCCCAGGAAAAGAGCTGGTGCATTACATGGCCACGCCCTTACAGACGCCGGAAGTGAGCCTCCTGGGGGGAGGCGGGGCCGACATGCCCTCCCTGCTGGAATTGGAGGAGGAGCCTTTTTTCACCACTGACCTGCCTGAAGAGGACCCCACCGCCACCCTGCTGACCCCCTCCCAGCCCGATTCTGACCTTTGACATTTTCAAGGAGGGTGTGGCCAATGTGATTAATCCATTGATCGTCATAGCAACCAGATCTGAAGACTGACTGGGCCACTACAAGACAACAGGAACCAGTTGATCAGCTGATCGATCTGTAGGTCATGTTTTTACTACACAGAGAATATTGATCAATATTAACCGGCTTGCGTAACCCTGTCTTTACTGTTTTTTTTGTTAGCCTTTGTTTAGCCTTCTTTTCTTTTGTGCTTTATTTAAACTGTATGATGCAGATCCTGGAAGGATGATCATGTGACCCACGTGTTCTCCGTGTTCTCTGCATGTTCACTGGGTTTTTGTGTTCAGCTGTAAATCTAGAGAGGAGAGTATTTCTGGAAAGGATTATTGATAATCAGCAATGGCCATGTTACCACGGAGACGAAGGAGCCTGACGGGGATGAGCTGACTTACGACAGGTTATCAGCCCGTCGCCATCGTTCCGCCTTCACGCGCGACCATGTGATCCAGCGCTGTGTGGAGCCTCTGCTGCCCTCCAGTGGTGGCATGATGTAACCAGCATTGCTTTTATTATTTTAAGCTAAAACCTGCTATAAGTTGTGTTGGTTGATTTTAATCACGCTTTATGGCCACGTTTGGGTTTTTCTTTCAACTCTCATCTGCGTTTAGTTGGCTGATAGCGACACCACCAAAACAAGATGGCGGCACCGACGTCAGCACGAGAGGCTTCGTTCTTTGAGAAGTCTAACGGTGCTGATGCGTTATTCATTTTCATGTTAGCTGAACACCGGCTGGGTGTAATCGGGACGATAACTGTCACCTGAATATGACTTCAAGCTTAATAAAAGCTAAATATAAGCTGTGCGTTAGCCGTCCTTTGATGAAGCGTTGAACCGTAGCTCCGCCTAACGTTGGCTGATGTTAGCTTTAGCCGCAGCAGATTTGACAACATTTCCAGACGTTCACAGCTAAAGTGTTTAGGTTTGCATCCCCAAACCAGCTCTACTCCCCCCGGCCCGCGAGCAAGGCCTTTCCCTCCTCAAACGCTCCTCGGCGCCGCACTGGGTAACAGTTCAGAGTTACACGTTTTATTTCAAAGAAAATGTTTTCAACTGTTTGAAGATTGTATCAGTTCAGCCTCCAAAATGTAAACGAGAATAATCTCAGCCAATAAAACAGGTCTGAAAGGATTTCAGGGGCTTTTCTGTGTTTTCTGGGAGTGGATGGATGGATGGATGCATGATGGATGAACGAGTGGTTCCGCTGACAGGACACGAACACACCTGAACAGGCCAGCATGTCAAAAGATGTTTTTATACAGTTTTCTATCAGAATTTAACATCTTTAATGGTGGTATTTCCAAATTTAAACTGAGCAACTTTAATCTCAGATTTATACTTGATCAGAAAATTTATGAGAATAATTCTGTTGCCATTAAACAGCCCAAACACACACACACACACACACACACACACACATATATGTATCTATGATGTGATGACGTCATCAACAATAAAGAACTGGTGATGAATAAGATACATTTGCAAGTTTAATGTTCAAAGTTAAAAACAGGAAATATGAGTGGTTGGACCCACGTTACAGTCGCGCCCGTGTCGCTTCAACCCAAACTACAGCACAAAAACACTTAAATAAGAGCGCAGCAGGCGGCGCCCGCCGCTAGTGGGCGTGGTCTGAGCTGCCGGGCCACGCGGGTTGGTCGGTGCACTGGAATCTGTAGCGCAGGAACCGAACTCGCGGCTTGATGTGGAAGTCAGCAGGTATCCTCCAGTTCCACGTTTTCTGCACCTGGAACAGAAGACGGAGACGTTGGACTCGCGGCGGACGCAGAGCCGGTTGTTTCCATGGAAACTCCACAGACACGGGCTGGACAAACCAGGTGTACAGGTAAACAGGTGGAAAAAGAGCTCAGGACGTGAGTGTCCTGACTGGTCGGACTGGTTTGAGGTGCTACGAACCTTCAGGACCCTGACCAGATGGGTTGTACTGGTCAGTGACTGAACCTGCAGAGAACAAGCAGAACCAAGAGGAGAGAAAGAGAAGAACCTTCAACACCTGATCCAGGATCAGCACCAGGCAGCAAAGCAAACAAACGGCACCAGACAGGCTGGGAAGCGGGCTCAAACTGGTGCCTGATGGGATCTGACTGGTCCAAAAGGCTTTCGTTTGAGCTGGTTCACACTGGTTTCAAACTAGCTCAGACCGCGGTGGTGTGGTGTGACTGGTTCCAGACTGGTTCCAGACTGGTTCCAGACTGGTTCGGTGCTCCTGTGAAACTTACCAGCTGTCTGCCTGTGGTCTGTCACAGCTGGATAACCTGAAACACACCAGAAACCAGTAAGGGCATTCTGGGATGGTCTCCACCATGGCTGAAGGTTCCTCAGAAACATTCTGACTGGCGCAACAGGTCAGCTGACCGCGACGGGTCACCTGACCGCGCGGCCCTTCATCTCCACAAACGGCCATTTATTCAAACGCATTTTGAATCTTTAACGGTGGCGTGAACGCAGCGGCGGAACCAGCTGGGAGGACCCGAGCAGGCGGCCATCTTGAATAAGAGTAGAAGAAGAGTGAGGGTAGAGGAGACTCACTGTAGTCCAGCGAAGGTCCTGTTGGAGCCGCTGAAACCAGAACCGCAAACTGACACATCGCACTTCACCTGTCAGGCGGACCATCTGGTGGGCGGGGCTTACCTGTGTCCGTCCCTGTGGAATCTGTAGCCACGGTAACCAGCTCAGGGTGTAAGTAAACACCTGAGCAGAACAACAGACAGGTGTGACAGGCAGACAGTTTGCAGCAGCACAGGCGACTCTGCCTGACAGCCGGATCACATGACAGGAAGTTTACTGTTTGGTGGCGGCAGGTCTGACCTGTGGCGTTATGGAGTCCCGGTGCTTGGAGGCCGGTGAGCGACTGTGCTCCACCTGTACCTGTGCGATCGGCCTGCAGGTGAGCCTGAGGATCCCCAACAGAAGCCGCCACTGCGGAAACAAGCAGCACTCAAACTACAGCCGGAGGAAGACTCAGCTCAGTCACATGACAGGGGCCACGCCCGTGCACGCTCACCTGCGTTCGTGTCCATCAGCAGCGTCTGCCGGCTGTTTCCTGTCAGACAAAAAACGTCCCTTTAATTACAAGTTCACCAAACTCTGCGGACGTTTGTAATGAAACAGGAAGTACAGTCGGTCCGACTGATGGATGCACTAAAAACAGGTGAGCATGTAGCATTAGCTTAAAATGCTAATTGAAATGGTGTCGCGCTCACCGTTGGCGTCCGCTGAGCCGCCGCCGTCTGCGAGCAGAACAGTCAGTCACGGTGTGCACGTGTGTCTATGGAAATCTGTGTTTCCTGACCTGCAGAGGGGGAGGAGCCTGACGCTGGTCCTGACAGGTGAGCGCTGATGTCAGAGTGGGGCTCAGAATCTTCGCCACAGCAGGTAACCATGACAACAGAGAAAAGTAGAAAAGTCTTTGTTATTGACTACAGTCAGCACAAATATGTCACAGCACCACCCACCTGAGGCCACATGACCTGGCCTGTGGGCGGGGCTAGGATCCACAGGTGAGTCCAGACCAACGCCGCCGTTGTCACTTACAGACGGATCTGCTGTCACACCTGAAATAAGAGCTGAGACGGCAGACGCCGGGATCAGTGACCACCCGAGATGTTTAATGGAAGAGAGACTAAATCCACACCTGCGGAATCCAGGTAAGTGGGTGGAGTCATGTGACCTGCACGGAAAAGGGGGGGGGGACACAAATGAGCGGCACCACTTTCTCCTGCAGTGATCGGACCTGATGTCACCTGAGATCTGATCACACCTGAGCTTTTATTGTACACACCTGGTCACGTCACCTGAAAACCACCACAGACGTTTACGCACGCACTCGTGTACCTGAACACGCCTGGTCCCACCTCCCAACTCAGCCTGGCGTGCTCAGAGAAACTTACCCATGAGGCCGAGCAGGAAGTCGTGGCTGGACTGGTGGTTGTTTCCTGGTGCTGGAGGAGGAAGAGGAGGAGAATGAAGACAGGAGGTGTGTGTTATCAATAATTATCAATAAACGCATGAGTTCTAGGCGGAGAAGACGGCAGCCAGCCCTCACCTGGACACTCACCTGTATAATCCAGGTGAGACGGCCCGGCACCAAACGAGCTTGAAGCACCTGAGGGGTAAACAGGTAAAACCACAGGTGACCACAGGTGACCACAGGAAACACAGGTGACCACAGGAAACCACAGGAAACACAGGTGACCACAGGTGACCACAGGAAACCACAGGTGACCACAGGTGACCACAGGTGACCACAGGAGACCACAGGAAACCACAGGTGACCACAGGTGACCACAGGTGACCACAGGTAAACCCCAACCCAGGTGTCAATCTTCATGACTGTACATGTAGAACTGAGGAAGCAGGAACATGAACACGCAGGTGAACCTCACCTGTGTGACTCACCTGTGTGACTGTCGGCTCCGCCTCCTCCGTTCAGCAGCTTCACTCCGTTACCTGAAACACTCAGAGGTTAAAGGTGAAAAGTGATTAATCAGCCTGATTGTTTTCTGATGTTTACCGTTTGATTCTGAGTGGAGCCCAGTGGAACCTGCAGACACACACACACACACACACACACACACACACACACATAAATAGCTCTGATTGTTGTCTTCTCATCATCAGGGTGATTTGAGCAGCTGAAAATAAACCCTTTAGCAGCCAGATGAGTGTGAGCAGCAGAAACACCTGAGAGAGCATCTGAGGAAGAGCCTGAGGAACCTGGAGGAGGAGGAGGACCTCCGCTGTGCTCATGAAGGTTCCCCATCAGCCCCGACATCTCTGATGGATCAGCTGCTGAAGGGAAACGTGAAGAGGAAACATCTTGTTCTTCCAGAGTGAGTTTTAATAAAGCAACACGCTTTGAGCAGCCAATCAGAGCAGAAATGCTGAGTCATGTGACCTGGTGGCGTCTGATGTTACCTGCTGAGTGGGCAGAAGAAGCGGCAGCCCCTGGGTGGCCTCCTGCACACACACGTTCCCCACTCAATCCAGCAGAAGTGACAGGTGTTGATGAGTCTAGCTGCTGTTCTCTACCTGCAGACGCTCCAGCTGCTCCTTCACGCGCCCCTCCTCCCCCTGCTGGACCAGCAGGACCAGCAGGACCTGGAGGCCACAGGACGCACACCTTACAGACCAGTTCACGGGCTCAGAACAGTGTGTCACCACTCACCGCTGGAGTCCAGACCGCTGGAGGAAAGACCTGCAGACGAGACACACCTGGGTCAGGTACGAGCGGCAGGCCTCACACCCCGTCGCTGCAGCCAGCCACCGGGGGCGCACAGGCGCAGCCCAGCGCCTCCAGAACAGCCCCACCCGGACCAAAACCTGAGCCCGTCGGGGTCGACTCACCTGAACCTCTGTCCACCGCCGCCGCCGCCACGGTGGTCTGCTGCACGCCAACGGCTCCTGTGGGAAGAGGAGGGGACGGTGAAGAGGATCGGGTGTTGGGGACGAATGGAACTGGAGACGCTGGACCGGTAGGTTTTCTTCCAGGGGTCATCAGGGGTCGGCGCCGCTCATTAACCCAGGGTGGGGAGGGCCGACCCCGACAACAGCTGACGTTTCTCTCCTTCACGCTTTTACTGGGAAGGCTTCACCACAGCTTTAGCTCCACCCTTTCCACCTGTGCTTCCCCTCCTCCGCCTCCGTGGCTGAAAGGATCTTTTATAAAAACGCAGCGTTAACGGCGTGAAGCCCTGCAGAAGAGCCTCCACGTGTGGCGGCGCCGCTCCGCCTCAGACCAGCCTGCCCCTTTGTGTTTATGTGTGTTTATGTTGGAGGTTAAAGGTCAGCGTCTCACCCTCATCAATCTTATCGTGACTCTGGGAGTCATCGTCATCTGAAAGAAGAGAAGATTATTGCACTAATTAAAGGTGTTTATCGGCTCTTGTGCCAGAAGACGTTCCATCTTTCATTTCTCTGTTTTCTTCTCCTTCTCTCAGCAGGCTCGCGTGTTTATCGATGAGTATTGGTTATCTGTTTGCTTTTCTGACTGATAGGTACCCTCCTCCTCCTCGGACAGCTCCCCCTCCACCTCCACTTCCTCCTTCTCTGGAACACAGAAAAAACCCACCGTCATCGTGCGATCACCGATCGAACCTGTCGATCGGCCGGAGGTCAGATCAATACTCACCTTCTACGGGAGCCATGCAAACCGTGGCTGTTAGGAAGACGACCACGGACGCGACCAGCAGGTTCCTGCCATGACAGCCGATCAGTAGTGGTCAATATGGGACGCTTGCGTGATCAATATCAGAAGTAATAACCAATCGCAATCAACAGCTAATCAATACTAATCAGTTCTGTTTGTTTCTTTACAGTCAAAGTCAACAGTGATCACCGATCAACACGTCCCTGTAACGGCCACTGCCGATCAAAACGCGTGGCAGAAATCAATACTCATCAGAAAAGACAACCAACAGGTCGCGCTTGCCAAGCTGAACACTGGTTGGTTGATTAAACCCACAAACGCGTCTGATTGGTCATCAGATCCGTCAATCAAAAGAAGCTCATGACAGGAAACCAGCAGAGCGTCAGAGTCAGAGTCCAGCTGTCGTAACGCAGGAGTTCATGCAGTACTCTGGAGGTACCCTGGAGGTACCCTGGAGGTACTCTGGAGGTACCCTGGAGGTACTCTGGAGGTACTCTGGAGGTACTCATCCAAATTTACTCACTGATTAAAAGAGCAGATTTAAATTTGATGGAACCCTCAGAGCAGCTGCATGGTCAGCAGTAAACCACCGTAGCTGCTGGTGTACTCACTGGTACCCACAGGTCCTCACAGGAACCCACAGGTACTTACAGGTACCCACAGGTCCTCACTGGTACCCACAGGTCCTCACAGGTAAATAACAGGTACTCACAGGTACCCACAGGTACTTACAGGAACCCACAGGTCCTCACAGGTACCCACAGGTACTTACAGGTACCCACAGGTCCTCACTGGTACCCACAGGTCCTCACAGGTAAATAACAGGTCCTCACAGGTACCCACAGGTACTTACAGGTACCCACAGGTCCTCACAGGTACCCACAGGTCCTCACAGGTACCCACAGGTACCCACAGGTGTGCAGTAGTTACCCACAGGTCTCCTCACAGGCACCCACAGGTACTACACAGGTACCCACAGGTCCTCACAGGTACCCACAGGTACCCACAGGTGTGCAGTAGTGCTCATGTTCTGGAGGAGTACTCACCCTGGCAGCATGGTTTGCGTCCGGCAGGGATGCAGCTGAAGAGCTGCGGCTCCTCCTTCGCTCACAGGTATTTGTACCTGCTGGAGGGGGGAGGGGCTGCACTCAGCACTCCAAACGCCTCTGCAGGTTCTTCCTCAGATCCTCGTCATCCTCGGTGTTGGATGTGTGGACCAACAGTCTGGAGAGCCTCAGATTAGCCTGTTGGCATCTCGGCCTGACTCTGCAGGTGCAGGTGAGCCGTCCCTGGGAAGCAGCCCAGAGGTGGGGACCAGCCTCACCTGAGGCCTCCACACACGCCTGTGACATCAGCACCCTCGGACCAGGGGCGGCTGTGTTCCGCCCAGGTCCTGGTTCTGAGCCACATGCGGAGGCCTGGATGGTCACGTTCCTCAGTGTTGCTGGTGTGAACATCAAAGCAGATCTCACCTGTTCACTCAACCTGCAGCCTTTATTGACAAAACCTGGAGATGAAGAGAATCTGCTGGGCTCAAGTTTGAAAGCAGGTAGATGGAGAGCGCGGGAGAGGAAGAGCGTGCCACCGCTGGGGAGACACGAGCACCTCTGGAAGGGGCTGAGCAGAGCTCTGGGAGGTGCTTGAAGGTGCTGTCTGTGCTCAGGTGTGTGTCCAGGTAGAATAGAAGCTTTATTCAAGTCAGACGTACCTGCAGGGATAGCGTTACCAACATTCCTCTCAGCCGACCCACACCCCCACCAGGTCCACCTGAGCCGTCCTGGCCTCAGACCTTCTGACCTTCTGCCTGCCGCCTGTGGGAACAGGAGCAGAACGTGAGTCTGCAGCAGCACATCCTGAAACCAGAACCGAGCTGGAGCTGCTTTAGTCTGGGAACCGGTCCAGAAGGGGAATTAAGGCCACGCTGAGGTGCACAGCCGGCTCCGGCTCCGGCTCCGTTCTGACTGACTGCAGCTCCGCCGAGGCCTTTGAGTGGGAGGTGTGAGTGTAACCAAGAGCTGTGGGAGAAGGTGGAAGCACGAGAAGGTGGAGGAACGCTCTGCTGCACAGGCAGCAACCAGCCCCAACACCAGCACAGAGCTAGCAGGAACACCCCAGGAACCTTTCCCAGGGTTAGCATCACTGACGCTAGCCAGTGCTAGCAACACCTGCTAACAGCTGTCACGTCCAATGAGGGAGGAGATAAACATGAAGGAAACCATGGCAACCGAGCTAAACCAATGAGGAGGATGGAAGCGATGAACCCTTTTGGATCCTCGCATGACTCATTACAATGTCCATACATATCTGTGTGTGTGTGTGTGTGTGTGTGTGTGTGTGTTTGGGGGGGACCAGACCACCAGTGGAAACACACCTGCTTAAGTAAAGGTAAATCCGTTCTCACAGATATCCACCTATCAGCCGCTTCCATGTGAAACCTGCTGGAACCGAGTTTTAATTTACACACACACACACACACACACACACACACACACACACACACACACACTCACTCATTGTGGTCATGACCCCCATTAACCAGTCTTTATGAAACAAACAGGCTTTCTCAGGCAGGAAGTCACCCCCATCAGTGTGTGTGTGTGTGTGTGTGTGTTTGTGTGTGTGTGTGTGTGTGTGTGTGTGTGTGTGTGTGTGTGTGTGTGTTTGTGTGTGTGTGTGTGTTTGCTGCTGACCTGCAGGTCAGTTTTCAGTCATCATCTGAGGGAAACCTCATCTTTTCCGTCTGGCTCTTCTACCCCAGCAACCTGCAGCCAACAGGTAACCTGACTCCCTGACTCCTCCCCCTTTGCCACCTGCGGTCGGCTCCAGCTCCAGCTGCCTGGGCAGAGGTCCACCTCCACAGGTTTTACATCCAACTTTAATTTGATACTAAATGATGCTGAAAGGAAGCTTCCTCCTGAAAGCTCAGGTGTGGTTTTTGTGTGAAGGTGAGACCAGCCTGTGGTCGTCTCACCTGGGCTGGATGTTCAGGTGTCTCCATCTCACCTGGGCTGGATGTTCAGGTGTCTCCATCTCACCTGGGCTGGATGTTCAGGTGCCTCCATCTCACCTGGGCTGGATGTTCAGGTGCCTCCATCTCACCTGGGCTGGATGTTCAGGTGCCTCCAGCCTGTCCAGGATCATCAGCCAAGCTCAGGACAGACAAGGTCTGCTGAGTTCATCCAACAACGTTTTTATTTCACCTTTTTTGGCCTAAAATGTTTGTACTGAAGACGACTGATTCCTCGGCTACAACCAGAACAACAACAACAACAACAACAACAACAACAACGCGCGTGTCAGTTCTACTGAATCCAGATGTGTCTGACCAGGCAAACCAGTGGTTTTTCCCTCAGGTGGACCAGCGCAGTGTGAATAAAGACTCAGAGGCTGCATGAAAAAACAGTTCAAACTTTATTAGCAGTTCCTGCGTGGACAGAGCAGGCCAGCAGGCGGTGAAGTGGGAGCGCCCACAGGCGGGCGAGGCGGAAGGACAGACGGGCTGGATGTGGAGGGAAGAGCTGCAAAGCCCTGACTGGTTCACAGGAAAGGAGGCTGGATGTTGGAGTTCAGGTTGTTGTCATGGCGACTGAGTTGTTCTGATGGGAGGAGACAGAAAAGCTCAGCTGACCTGATAGAAACAGCATGATGATGATGATGATGATGATACCTGGAGGTGCTTGAGCAGGTCCAGACAGAGGCTCTGGTTTGTAACTGGAAAGAAGGAAAAATCTGGAGTTACAAAGACAGACCAGTAGGTTTGTACTGGGACTGCAGCTCAGGTGATCTTTACCCTCCTCGTCACCATCAGGCCTGGTCAGGTGACTCCACGGTCGGTCCTGCAGACACAGATGAGAAGATTAACTCAGGTCAAGCAGAACCAGAAGGCCAGGTCCAGGAGGAGCCCAGGTCACCTTCGGTGGAGTCTGGAGCTTCGGGGTCCAGCTTCTCTGGTTCTTCCGTTTCTAGGCTGTCCTCCGATACGCCCCCTCCCTCCCCCTCCGACTGGTTGCTGTCTCCATCGCTGTCGTCCTTCGTGCTTTCGCTGTCTGGGTCTTCCCCGGTGGGTTCTTCATCGTCTGAGTCTTCTGAACCCTCGTCCTCCTTGGTGGGGTCTTCATCGTCTGGGTGATTAAGGTCAGATTCCTGAGTCACGTCTTCCTCTTCTTCCTCCTCCTGACTGGGCTTGGACTCGTTCTCAGAGTCTTCATCGTCATCATTTAAAGCCGACTCATCTGGTTGAGAATCAGAGCCTGAGGATGAGACAGAGAGGGAGAGAGAATGACTGGGTTTGATGGTTCAGGCAAGAGAAAACCATCCTGGTGGCCCCCTGGTGGCCGGCTGCAGCGCTGACCTGCAGCAGCCATCTTGGTTTGGGTCCAAATGATCTAAAAACCGTGAACTCTGTCACGATTTCCTTCAGGATGTTACACCTCTGCTCACCTGGGTCGTCTGTGCCACCTTCAGCTTTGCTGTCATCATCATCATCATCGTCATCGTCATCATCATCATCGTCATCGTCGTCGTCTTTATCACTGTCACTGCCGTCACCGTCGCCATCGTCACCATCACCGTCATCATCAACCGTCTCTGATGCTTCAGTAGCGTCTGGGAATCAACACAAACACAAGAAACCCTCAAGATGTCTTCATGGTTATTAGCCAGTCAGACAGACAGACAGACAGACAGGCAGACAGGCAGGCAGGCAGACAGGCAGACAGACAGACAGGCAGGCAGACAGTCAGACCGACAGGCAGACAGACAGGAAGACAGGCAGACAGACAGGCAGACAGACAGGCAGACAGGCAGGAAGACAGACAGACAGACAGGCAGGAAGACAGACAGACAGACAGGCAGACAGGCAACACAACGCAAGCTATTTTCTTCTCACCTTCGTCGACGTCGTCTTCATCGAGGCTGGCATCAACATCAGAGTCTGTCGGGTCTGAGGGGAAAGGTAGTGAGAAGGTGAGATAGCTGTCAGCTGGATCTCCTGCCTGTGTCAGAGGTCAGACAGGTGAGCGGAGGCACTTCTCACCGTTGGTATCTGTGCTCGGATCTTCTGGGAGACCTTGGAGGAAATAAAACACCGCAGACGTGAATCAGTGTAATCGGTGTCAGATCAAACCAGACTAATACGTCATCGCTGAAGGTGGAACTCGTGAACTTTGACCTGTGTCTCAACCTCCCACCCTAGAAACTGACCCTGAACATCCCCCAGTGGTGTGTTTTTATGCTTACCTGGTGCTGATGTCACAGAGTTGTCTGCATTATTCCCTTCAATGCAAAAAAAAAAAAAAAAAAGTCGATAATCAGCAAAAATCATCAAACACAAACAGTAACCACAGATAAAGCCTGGTGTCAGGTTCCATTCCTCCAATACTTTCAACCAAGTCTGGTGGCATCCATCAATTTCCTCTGTGAATCCATGAAAAATGTATGAAAAAGAGGTCACACTGTTGGTGTGTGTGTGTGTGTGTGTGTGTGTGTGTGCTACCATTCAGCAGTGGTGCTGCTCTGCCATCTGAAAGTGCAGATCAGCAAATAAAAAAATTCCCACTGTTCATTTTAGTTTGACAATAAAGTTTAATGAAAAAAATAGTTTCGTCAAGGCGTTGATTAACTTTGTTACCACCAGAGGGCGCTGCTAGTGTGTGTATGTTTGACGTCATCAGGGGAGGTTTGTCAGTAAGGTCAGAGGTCAATTTAAACGCTTAGAGATAGATAGATAGATAGATAGATAGATAGATAGATAGATAGATAGATAGATAGATAGATAGATAGATAGATAGATAGATAGATAGATAGATGTTTGGTTATTAGAAACAACATGATTATTTTTAACTAAATCTGGAACTTCAGTGAATCTTTATTAAGTGATGACATCACAAATCACCTGGAACAGGAGTTGCCAGAGAAACTGCAGCAAAGGTGATGAGCAGCAACAGAACACACCTGAGAGAGGGAGAGAGAGAGAGCGAGAGAGAGAGTTAAATGCAAATTGAAGCAGCCTGATTTGAGTGCAAGTATTTACATGTTGTCCTACTTTATATACTTATACTTGAATATACTTATATACTTTACAGATGTAGTTTTGACCCTATGAAAGGGGCCCCAACCTACATCGATGCAATAGGTGTCCCCCGGAGTTCCTGATGAATTCAAGTTAGCAGATCAAGCGGTTTCGAATCTACTTTTCTTTGGATAACACCAAACAAAAGTAGTGACGGGACCACTTACATACATTATAAGGTTCAACTGCTAACCAGTTTAACCAGAGACGCCCTAGAGGGGCGGACAGAGGCTTTAAAGGCTTCAGAACCCTTCCCACTCAGGCGTCTCTGGCCTGTCCAGCAGGTACACTGGCTGGCTGTTCTGGGCACTGACACCGCCGGCTGGTACGCTTTCTCCTCCTGAACTTTGTGGATGTTGTTGTATTTCCTGTATTATGACGACGAGGGTTGTAATATATTGTACTATAATGAAATTACAGGATGAAAAGTGCAGGGCAAGATGACATCTGCACTAGTCAAAATATGAGAACAGAAACATAATGAGGGGTCCAACGTTGATAATGACGCACGGTTTGTGTAGGGAACAGTGCTGGATGGAGTGTACCAAAACAAGTGATACGAGTCGCTGCGGAACCACCACACAGTATAAAGAAGTACACCACTGTCAGCGGGGGCCTGTCCCACGGACGCGTGAGCGGCAGGACCCGCTCGAGTCCACCAGACTGGTCTCGGACCAGTTGGATGAATAAGCCGCCCTTTGGACAGTTGTCCTTGTGGAGCATCTCTTTTCTCGATCCAAAGGAACACGCGGCTCAACAGCGATTAATGAGTCTTTGATGTCTTTGATGACCTTCCTGCAGTCTTGCGTGTGCTCGCCGGGGGGCGCTGTTGAGGCTGTAACAGTAGCCGACAGGTGAGTGTGTGCAGGTGGAAAGACTGACTTCCTTTGTCATGCAAACCCAACAAAGCTTCTCTTCAAGAACCCGGAGCCAGAGTCAGGTGACAGGACACTGAGCTCCTTCTGCTGCCGTCACAGGGGCGATCACCTGATCCCACCACTGATCACCTGATCCCACCGCAGATCACCTGATCCCACCACTGATCACCTGATCCCACCGCAGACTCCCATCCGCACCAGAAGGTTCAGGTAATCTCACCGTCGCTGAAGTCGTCAACGCTTACGTTCCTGCACTTTTAACGGTGAAAAAGGAAGCGCCCGAGCGCCCGTACGGCGTGGTCACGCCTGCAGGCCGGTGCCACATGGCCACCTCTGACCTTTGACTTTTCTTCATTCTCGCCAGCTAGCTTTTATCCGGTACGCTACTCAAAGGTTTACAGGTAGGAGAGGTTAAACTCACCGTGGGAACATGTTGTCCAGGAGGTCGGAGGTCACGCAACACTTCCAGATGTGGAGTCGCTCGGAAATCTGCTGAGAAAGTCCAGCAGCAGCTTTTATACATCTCCTCCTCCTCCTCCTCCTCGCCTCTGGCCCCTCCCACTGAGCACCTGTACCCGTACCTGTACGTGTCTTTAACGCTTCAGCAGCCAGCTCCAACCACCGAACGAAGCCCCAAGTAGACGAGCACAGATTCACACCAGGATGATCAGCAGATAATCAGCAGAAGCCTGATGATGAGAGATCAGTCAGATCCAGATCAAAGACCCACTCTAGAGTGTGTGTGTGTGTCTGTGTGTGTGTCTCTGTCTGTGTGTGGCTGTGTGTGTGTGTCTGTGTGTGTGTGTGTGTCTGTGTGTGTGTGTCTCTGTCTGTGTGTGGGTGTGTGTGTGTGTGTGTCTCTGTGAGTATGTGTGTGTGTGTGTGTGTGTCTGTGTGTCTGTGTGTGTGTGTCTGTGTGTGTGTGTCTGTGTGTCTGTGTGTGTGTGTCTGTGTGTGTGTGTCTGTGTGTCTGTGTGTGTGTGTCTGTGTGTGTGTGTGACTGTGTGTGTGTGTGTGTCTGTGTGTGTGTGTGTGTGTGTCTCTGTCTGTGTGTGGGTGTGTGTGTGTGTGTGTGTGTGTGTGTGTGTGTGTCTGTGTGTGTGTCTGTGTGTGTGTGTGTGTGTGTCTCTGTCTGTGTGTGGGTGTGTGTGTGTGTGTGACTGTGTGTGTGTGTGTCTGTGTGTGTGTGTGTCTGTGTGTGTGTGTGTCTGTGTGTGTCTGTGTGTGTGTGTGTGTGTGTGTGTCTGTGTGTGTGTCTGTGTGTGTGTGTGTGTCTGTGTGTGTGTGTCTGTGTGTGTCTGTGTCTCTGTCTGTGTGTGGGTGTGTGTGTGTGTGTGACTGTGTGTGTGTGTGTCTGTGTGTGTGTGTGTCTGTCTCTGTCTGTGTGTGTGTGTGTGTGTGTGTGTGTGTGTGTGTCTGTGTGTGTGTGTGTGTGTGTGTGTGTCTGTCTGTGTGTGTGTGTGTCTGTGTGTGGGTGTGTGTGTGTGTGTGACTGTGTGTGTGTGTGTGTGTGTGTCTCTGTCTGTATGTGTATGTGTGTGTGTCTGTGTGTGTGTGTGTGTGTGTGTGTCTGTGTGTGTGTGTGTGTGTGTGTGTCTGTCTGTCTGTCTGTGTGTGTGTGTGAGCCTGTGTGTGTCTCTGTCTGTATGTGTATGTGTGTGTGTGTGTGTGTGAGCCTGTGTGTGTGTGTCTGTGTGTGTGTGTCTGTGTGTGTCTGTGTCTCTGTCTGTGTGTGTGTCTGTGTGTGTGTGTGTGTGTGTGTGTGTCTGTATGTGTCTGTGTGTGTGTGTGTGTGTCTGTGTATGTATGTGTGTGTGTGTGTGTGTATGTGTGTGTGTGTGTGTGTGTGTGTGTATGTGTGTGTGTGTGTGTGTCTGTGTCTGTGTGTGTGTGTCTGTATGTGTATGTGTGTGTGTGTCTGTGTATGTATGTGTGTGTCTATGTGTCTGTGTGTGTGTGTGTATGTGTGTGTGTGTGTGTCTCTGTGTGTGTGTATGTGTGTGTGTGTGTGTCTCTGTGTGTATGTGTGTGTGTGTCTGTGTGTGTGTGTCTGTGTGTGTGTGTGTGTATGTGTGTATGTGTGTGTGTGTGTGTGTGT